>JARUHE010337910.1:0-10599 GCA_031471125.1 Archaeomysis grebnitzkii | reverse complement strand
AGCCAACGGCCTTGGCCACGTTGAAACACCGCTTCCCGTATGATCAGCGAAGTTAAGCAACGTTGGGTCTGGCTAGTAGTTGGATGGGTGACCGTCTGGGAACGCCAGATGCTGTTGGCGACAGCGCTCTTTGCCATTGTAGCTAATCTGCTGTATAATATTCTATAAAAAAAAAACTTTGTTATAGGTCCATATCTGACCATGCAATATTAAAACCATTAAAACAAACGTAAAATTACAGTCCAGTTACCGTAACAAACAAAATAAGTAAGGTAATGCAACTAATGAACACCTAGTAAAGTATCTAGGAAGAAGACATTTTGAGGAAGGAACAACATGGATTTAGGGCTAACCAAATGCTAGCGGTAGACAGAGGGTGTGATGTGGATTATGTGTTCACAGACTACCAGAAAGCTTTTCGCAAGGTCACACACTACATATTAAGTTGAAGGTATGTTAAGGGAGAATTGAGAAATAGAATCCTATCATGAAGAAAGCCGAGGTAAACAGTGTTCCTCAATGCTGCTTGTTGGGTTTGGAGAGAGTAGAGTTGCCGATACAGAGGTGTGCAATGTTGAAAGAAAATTTAAGGTGTATTTTGGCATTGATTCCTGCTTAAACGGAAAGAGAGGGCAATGGATTAAATAAAACCAAACCAATATCAAATGTTGCTAGAACTGATTACCATGTCAAAAATTAGATTTATATTCTTTCACATATTGGCCAGGTTTAATTTGTATATTAACAATTTATAGAAAATAGTAATAAGGAGACAAAATACTAAATTATTTAATCATGTTTCTTACTTAAACCTCCATGTCACAGTAATTGGAACGAATCTTGTTTATGTAATGTAAATTTAGTCGTTCTAGACTTTCCCACTCAGTAGATGGGCTTCATGTCATTAATACAGGGATAAAAATTTCCATCCAATGGAGTTTAAGTTTAAACAGGAATGAATGACAAAATACACATTCAAACTCACAAAAACTGTAAGACAACCTTTGTGAATGGGCAAAACTATGCACATTGTTGGCAGAGTACCATGTTTGACAAAAATGGAGGGAGAGTTGTACTGGCAAGGCCACAGAGGCTAAGTTAAGATTGAAGATAGCTTAGCTTTCAAGCAAATGTATGTTGAAATTTCAGGAAGCACAGTACTGCCTATCCATAGATGACCTGTAATCTCGCATGGCTATAATTCAATAAACATTTATTTTATGGAAAAAAAAATATAGGTGATGTTGGTAGATGGTCATTATAACTACTTTTGTTCAATAATGTTTTATGTAACTTTTCAAATAAAATCTACATAGAGCTTTTTCCTAACGGAACGGTCGATAAAACAGATCAATGTGTACAAGTTTATTAATTTTGTGAAGCCACTAAAAGTGTAATAGACGATTCACTTTTAAAAAGGCAATTCAGTTAGTACACAAAATGCCACGTCAGATAGGATTTAGAAAACTTCTATTACACCTTCCAACAAATTAACAAGGTTTCAGAATTGCTGAATATCAACGTATGGTCAGATTTTTAGGGTAATTATACCTTTGTATAGGATAATGCATTACTTGCAGAGGTTAATTCTTTTCTACACATGAAGGTTGACTAATTATATACTATAGATGTATTGTGTAAGCCTTGAATGGAAGCAAACATTTATACAATCTAATAAATATCTTCCATCATTCACTAGTTCACAGTTCCTAATTTAAAGCCAGTCATTGCACTAGGAGATATTTAGCTGATGGAATGCTTTAATTATTTCATCTCCGTTGTCACAAATCTTTGCATAGAGCTGACCTTCTTGGAGTTATAAATCAGTGATAAACAATTTCGTGTTTTATTAACAGTTTAATTTTGGGAGATGAAAATAATTTGTACTGCAGCAGACATTGCTTAACTCTCCAAAATTATTATTTTTAATAGTCGATAGGAATTTGAATGAAACAAATATGGATTGGTAAATTTATACCACGATTAGCACTTTGATAAGTATAAGGATTTTGTGTATGTTAAGAAATACTTTATGGCTTACATATTCATATGATGAGGCAGCAAGTACGAAGCAAGACAACCAACATACAATATGTGAAACTTGCATTTTACTCCATAGGAGTTGAAGATATTACCAAAGCAAATAGTTAATTTATAAACCATTAATTTAATAATAATAATAACAGGCCATTTATTTACTATTTTATATAAAAAATAAAGAAATGTTAGTGTAATGCAGCAGTATGTCATATGCAACAAATGCACTTCTCATGAGGTGAAGTGACAAAAATGCTGAAAATAATGTAGATAAAATAATTAGATTTTCTCCATGAATACAAAAACCGATTAAAATCAACAATGTATTACATAGAATGAAAATTAATCAGAATATAATTTTGAAAACATAAAAATGCAAAAACTCACTTTATTCAAATAATTAAAATACATCTCATTTAATAATAAAAACATTTGTTTAAAAGATTAGTAAAAAATTGATATTCATTAAATGCATTTGAATTGAAGTCATTAAAAAATCAAATGTATTTTCACTACCTGGAAGATTTTTTCGATTGACGTAATGAAAGTGTTCACAAAATCCAAAACGAATTACATTCAAATATTTATGAAGTGTTAAAACCATTGACTTGATTAGTAACGAAGAAGCCAAAACAGAAAAATATTGGGTAAACAAAACAATGGATTCACTTCTTAGTTTGGTTGTCAAAACATATCGCAAGATATCCGTTTAACGAATTAGTCACAAACATCATTGTGGTGGAGATAGTGCAACACTCTGGTCTTGGTAAACATTTCAGGCATTTTTACTACTGGAACAAATTATTTATTTTTAAAAAATTCATTACCCTGTTTTTATTTTCTAAAATTTGCATAAATATCCAGTTGATCAATTCAGAAGTTAGTGAGTTAGTATATGTAATAAAAGCAAGTCTTAAAACATCGTTCAATCATTTTACTTTATAAACCTTTCATAATAACAATTCTAGAATTTTACATAAATAAAAAAAAGTCTTATAAAAAAATAGTTCATTAATTCTTGAGCTGCTTTGATTCAATGAATAATGTTTGCGAAGAACCGAAATATAATCCACATTATTTAAGAAGCGAGCAGTCATTTTCAGATGCTTTTGGCTACTCATGTTGGGGCACTACACCAAAACACTTTTACATGTTAGGATACCACACTGGAACACTTTTCCATAGCAAACTGACTTATCGCAAATGAACGTCATAATCAAATTTAAAAACAATAGAATAATTTTCCATATTTAGAGTTTCCACTTTTTGGTTCAATAAAGCTATGAATGCATTGTTCAGAAAGAAACAAATCAAAATTAATCTATTAAAAGCCTTTTATAGCCTACTTTAAAAAACAAATTAATATAGAAAAAATTATTTTAACTAATTTAGTTTTCATTTTTAAAAATATAAACATACATAGATGTGTATATACATGTCAATATGTATATATATGTTCATATATAAATATGTATAGAAATATATGCATACATAGAATTGAAAATTTTAAAAGGAAATTTATGATAAAAATTATTTCGCACTCTTTTAGTCGTGTAGGAGTTTGACTGCAATAAAGAATGAATCTACACAAATCACCATAGCGACATCACATTTATTTCACACCATTTTCTAATGCAAGTTTTGAAATTCTCGTCAGGCTAGACTATAAGGACGTTTTTCTCATCTGAAGTCAACTCATTACTCTCACTTTGTATGTGCAGTCCAGATATCCAAATGATACGTACATAAGAACTACATTGTCCGCAATACTGGACGTGGGACGTACAATAGTATAACAAACTCAACATTAGGGGTTAAGCCATCCACTACGATGGCTCCAAAGTATTTAACGAGTTCTGTAGATATTTTGACTACACACTAATGTAAATGAGATGACCATTGGAATGGCATGGCAGATAAGCTTCAAATAACTCGTGCAGTTAACACCAATGGGACATTATGGGAGTGTGAATTGTATATAATTTTAATAACACTTTATTTTACAGTCCATTTAAGGCAACTCATTTACATCTTAACATAATATAGTTATAAAGACTTTATGATATAAGTAAATCTGTCAAATAAATAAACATTAATGTACATACTGACGAGCCCTTATAAAGAACAACTACAGAAACGGGAAATTCCCAACCTCTTTCAATTACATTTGGGCAACAAGAAACCGCCAATTTTCTGCAGTTCTCCTTAGTTGATCAGACTTGACAGCACATTAACACTTTTATAGTCTACTACTATCACAATGTTCAGATTTTAACATGCACCAAAATATGTTTCATAATTCTAGCTTTATAGAAGAAGATCTGGAAAGGAGAAAGAAATAATTAGTAATGTATTTGCATAACATTTATTTAGAGTCTAATATATAATTTCATTTCTTATGGAAATACAAACATTCTTTTTAGTAAAAACTACGAATTACCAACGACTGATACATATTCATAATAACTACAGATTACCAATAATTTATTCATATTCATCAGCTTTTAAGAATTGGGCAAACGGTTTTGAGTTGCTGTAAATGCAGAGGCCAAGACAATTACTGAACCCTCATCATACTGCATGTAGTGTACATTTGTAGTAAAGGGCTAAGATGTGGATGAATCACATATACACCAGCTACAAGTCAACAACATTTGGTCTTTTAAGGCAATCTCCTTGCCCAAGTATTAACCAATCATCAAGGAGCTTGGATTTGCTTATAGAAAAGAATGCGTTGCTTAGATCATGATAATAAACTAGAAATTTGTGAATGTAGATTGAACACCATACCTGGAACAGCACTATTGTTGTCTTGAGGTTTCTTATTCAGATTTTGTTCAAACGCAATGAAAGGAGTTGGTGGATTACTATTAACTACGTCTTCATTCGATAGTTTCCTCTGATTCAAATCAATTATTTGTTCGAAATTAGTGGCAGCTGTACTAATTGAATCAGATGGGTGATTCACTCTGAAATTGGAAGATTGAAATATTTTTTTTATTTAAGCTTGATGTTGATAACTGAATTTAAAATAATTAAAAATAATTTAAACCTTACTTTGATAACTGAATTTAAAATAATTAAAAATAATTAAACCTTACTTTGATAACTGAATTTCAAATAATTTAAACCTTACTTTGATAACTGAATTAAAAATAATTAAACCTTACTTTGATAACTGCATTTAAAATAATTAAAAATAATTAAACCTTACTTTGATAACTGCATTTAAAATAATCTAAACTTTACTTTGACAACTGCAGTTGAAACAAAAATTTATGATGTAAAATGAACAAAAGGAGAAAAGAAGGAAACCATAATTACAATTGCCAAAAAACATAAAAAGAAAATGGGGTTAAATTAAATTACCTTTCCGTTACCGACGTACTATTGTTGTGAATGCCATTCAGCGACCCCAACAGATCGACCTGTTGCGACCCCAACAGGTCCACCTGTTGCGTAGGCGTCGTCTCCATCGGCACGACGGAGTCTCCGTTGACGTGGGCGTCTTTTATGCTCACCGTCGTGAAGTCGTTAATTAGATCGCCTACGCTTGCCAAGACATTCACGTTCGGTTCATTGTTTATTTGTTGGCTAACTAAAGTACTATTACTATCACTAATAATTTCATTTACATTTTTATGGATAATTTGACTACTAGTGTTGCTATTACTATTATTTTCACTGAGTACAGTCTGAGAGACGCTTTTTTGTGCTGAACTTTCGTCGACCTCTTCGTTCGCTTCGATGCTTTCGATCATAGAGTCGGACATGTTCATGATCATCGACTCCGTCATGTTGGCCGGAATCTTGCTGTCGGACATTTTCTTTTCGTCCGACGACTCTGCCTGGAAACAAAAACATTTCCAATTAATGTTGGAATTCGTTAAAAAAACTATTAATTAAATACATCAAGTAAAACAAATATGAAGTCAGCACTATATTAAAAACTTGAATGTTGTTTCTAATGGTAAATAACATATTACAATAAGTCATTCATTAGGCTCAGAAAGGAAATGGTGAAAACAAAGAATAGAAATAGATGTTTGACATGTCACAAGAAAAATAGTTTTAAAATCAACAAGTAACATATGAATTATTACTCAACGGACTTTGTTGTAGAAATTCAAATGAATTCAGAATGAAAATCAAAAACTTCAACCCTTCACAGGTCTATAAAATAATGTTTTTTCATTAAATATGTATTTAGCTCTAAAAAAAAACTTAAAACAAAAGTACTAAAAAAGACTTCAAACAAAAGTACTAAAAAAAACTTCAAACAAAAGTACTAAAAAAAACTTCAAACAGAAGTACTAAAAAAAACTTCAAACAAAAGTACAAAGATGTAATTTCGGTGATATTAATAAAAAGTCGACATCGGCCGATGAATTACCTTAGAGGGTGTGCCAACACCTCCTTTGCTCCTCGTTCGTGCCATTATTGCCGCCACTCGGTTCTTCCGCATTTGACGTTCTTCTTCTTCTTTTTTGAGTCGTTCCTCGTTTTGTTTTTGTTTTATTTCCTCCAATCGTTCATTCTATTAAATGTGCATAAAATTAATATTAATAATAATTAATTTATTTCTAATTCAATTCACACATAAAATGAAACACTTTTATTTATTTATTTATATTCAATTTAAATCACACACAATTGGTTACATTAGAATGGAAAACTCACTTCTATCCTTTGTTTCTCTTCCTCCTCTCTACGTTTTGCATCTTCCTCCCTTTGTTTATCCGCATCTTCGATCGCTTTTTTGAGCCTCTCTTCCTCAACCTTTCGCTGTTCATCCATCAGTTTTAGATATTCTTCTTCCTCACGTTTTTCACGTGCCTGCTCTTCAAGCTGTGATGGAAAATTTATACATCAGTATTAAAATAAATAAAAAATAAATAAAAAAAATTATATGTAAAAACAAATAGTTGCAATTCTATTCATAAACTAATTTTCACCAAGTTATGAAGGCAGTAACACACCGAACTGCCCTACTCCATTGGTAAACCAACGCCGACACAACTACAGGCCTCGTACTTACTTGCCATGAATTTTTGATTATCACAAAAAACCATTGGAAACATAACTGGTAGCATAGATACCAATCATAATCGTGATATTGACCTAACTTTTCTTCATCCCTGATCAACTTTATTGATCATAGATCAACTATTTTAACATTGATCGAACGACAAGAAAGTTAATCCCGTACCAAAAAAAGATGAGTCGAGAACGTATTGTGTAATATGGATTTCGACAAAGAGCCAGCGTTGGGTCAACATGTTCATAAACACTGATGGTGATGAAAACTTACTTCTTTTTGTCTTTCCAATTCCTGTTCTCTTTCTCTTGCCTCACGAGCCAACCTTCTCTTTTCAGCCATTGCAGCTTTATACTCTTCTTCGGTGGCATAACCAGTGACAGGTTTTTCAGCAGCACGTTGAACCGAAGCCTTGTCTGTCTCGCTATCATTATCATCTTTCAGGTTTGTAGAAGATCCTGTCTTTTCCATGGTGGATGCTTCTTTCTCTATTGTAACGGATTCTTTCTTTTTTGTAACGGATTCTTTCTCTGCTGTGACAGTTTCTTTCTCTGTTGCAACAGCTTCTTTCTCTGCTGTAATGACCTCTTTGTCTGATGTAACGACTTCTTTCTCGGATGTAACAGCTTCTTTCTCTGTTGTAATGACTTCTTTCTCGGATGTAACAGCTTCTTTCTCTGTTGTAATGGCATCTTTCTCTGATATAATGGCAGCTTTGTCTGATCTAATGGCATCTTTCTCTGTTGTAACAGCTTCTTTAGGATCCTCTTTTTTATTAGAAACTGATTGTATATTTTTATCTTCAACTGGCTCTGTAATTTCAGAAATGGATTTTTTTTGAGTTTTATCGATCATATCAACTGAAGCTTCTTTGACTATATCTGGAGTTTCTGTTGTTGGTTGAGCTTGAGTATTTTCTGACAAGTTTGGTTCAATTGAACCATTTTGATCACTTGTTAAAACCGTTTCTACAGCCGATATTACTTCTGCTTTCTGTGAGTTTTCGCCACCAACCTTAATTTGAGTATCAGTCGAACTTCCTTCAACAACTTTTTCAATCAATTTTTCACCAGCAACAATTTCCGTTTTTGTCGTAACAGTAACATTATCTTCAACTTTGGTTTCTGTCTTTGATATGATGCTTTTCTTTCCTTCCGTTTTGGTTTGCTCTTTACTCGAATTCGAAATCTTTTTCACCCGATTTTCACTTTGTGGCAACGATTTATTTTCCACTGCCGGTGAGTTCAAGGGAGTAGTTTTGGGAGTATGAGAACGCGACAAAGATTTGTTTCTTTCGAGCGTTTTCTTTGCATTGTTTTCCGCCTTGACTTGTGCAGACGTCTTCCTCGAAACTGTCGGCTTTGGCGTACGGGCTGGTGTGGCCGGAGCACTGTCCGTGCCTGCACTCTTGGCCCTCAAAGGACGAGATGGTAAAATGGAACCGGTTGAAACTGAAAAAAAAAATAATCTAAATCATAACATTCCAAACCTAACATTACCCTTTAATGCCTAAATAGAGTTTGCTAAAGGACTAAAATTCAGTAACGTTAATAAAGAAAGGCAGAAAAGGATTAAACTTGAAAAAGTTTTTTGAACGAAAAAAAAGTTATCAAATTTGAGGTTCAATCATACAACCAAAGACGTACGTTTTCTCTCCGTCGATCGGCTTTCCCTCGGAGGTGAACCGCTAGTCGCAGACGTGTGTCGTTTGTCTACGGCAGAGGGGGAACTGCCTGCAATGCTGAGGGGACGAGGCTTACGCGGGGAAGTACGAGGTCGCAGCGAGACCGTACTTCCGGTGGAACCCTGACTTAACGCCGAAGTTGGTCGAGACGGTGAGTTTGGCGTAACGGTTCCACTAACACCTGCGTTTTGAAGATTTCAACAAAGTTCTCAATTAGCTAATGACAAAGCAAGCAATTTAAATGTTGAGCAAAATATTAGTAAAGTTAATAAATTTATAATTTATGAAAAATATTATGAATTGCACTGTGATTAGTTGAGCATTCATTTCACTTTAAAAATTGTTTTTTGGAACTAATGTGCGTTAAGCATGAACTGAAATGAAATTATTTGTCTAAATGTAATTGAACGAAAAAAAAAATTGAAAAACATTTTTTAAAATTAAGAAAATTCTGAACTAAATTGAAACTAAAAAATTATTATTGAACAAAATGTAAAATTATTTGTCTTAACTATATTTTTTTTTTACAATTTTTTAGGCTTTATGTTTCCATCATTTTGATATTTTGTTTATGAATCGGTCTTATAAAATATAATAAATATTACTAACATGGATCGATAACTAATAGCACAAGTGAGGTAGCCTGCAATGAAATAACATAGAGCTTGCCTCACTTGTGCTATTGTCGATCCAAACAAAAACTAAACTAATGTAAATTTAAATGTTTTATCTAGAGTAACTACTTCACAAATATATTATTGTAACTAAGCAATATTTCTAAACATAAGATTTACTAAAGAATAGAATTTACAAATGTAGAAGTGAAAATTTTATGTCTTTCTTAACACTTTAACCGTTTCTTGTAACACCGGTGATACATAAGTATAATGGCTTACTCCATCTTGTGTAACATCAGAGATACAAAACAAGTTAATAGACTTATACAGGCAAATATTTGCCTGTATAAATGTATTAACTTGTTTTGTATCTCTGATGTTACACAAGAAGGAGTAAGCCATTATACTTATTTATCACCGGTGTTACAAGAAACAGTTAAAGTATTAAGAATATAAACTGCAGTTTAGAAAGCGTACTTGAACCTCTTATTTATGTTGATGTAGAAGGAACTTACCAATCATTCGAAAGGATTTGTTGACGCATTGGGAAAATAGTAACATGCGTCATCTCCTTCCTTTGCCTTACATGTTAACTTGTTCACAATTATTTTTTTTGTTGACAAAGTGAAAGATTGAATAACAAATTGAATATTTTTATTTTAATAACATTAATATTTTAAAGAGAAGAAAATATTTTTATTTTCATTACAAAAAATAAAAAACACTTGTCTATTTTAATAACATTAATATATTTAACCATTATTTTGGTCAAGTGGGCAGGCTAATTTTAGTATGGATGTAGCGGTTTGTTATCCTGCTAATGATCAATTTTGCTCCATCTTGATTTTAGTTTAATTTAAAATTTAATTGTAAGGTAATTTCTAGTTATAACCTAGCAGCATTTGTTTTGCCTTGGCCCCATCTTTGGGTGCATAGTCTTTGGCTCTTCCAGAGTGAAACTTCTGTCTGTTCTAGAACTCAGTGGGTTTTTCAGTGGGTGTAATTCCCACACTGTCTACCAGCTAGTCCTGTTTATTGACTGGCTTGGTATTCGTTCATTGATTTTTCCTCCTTGGTTTCGGCCTAAAAAAGAACAGTTGGATAAATATCCATTGGCATTATAATAATATGATATATTATAATAATATAATATAATAATATAATATAATAATATAATATAATAATATAATATAATAATATAATATAATAATATAATATAATAA
>JARUHE010337899.1:0-10599 GCA_031471125.1 Archaeomysis grebnitzkii | reverse complement strand
AGGTGATACCGAAATATTTGGAAATATTTGTTTATAAAAATAAACTTATCCTCGTGAAATTGTGTGTTTGATTTTAAAAAGATACATTTACATAAAACTTAAAAATATACTTTTACATAAACTTTAAAAAGATAAATTTACATATAATTTAAAAAGATACTTTGATGGAAGAAATAAAACCATTCCACTTTCAACGGTTTGGTTTTTGAACAAGCTGCTTGACAATGCACCACAAATTTTCAATTAAACTGAGATCTAGATAATGTCTTGGTCACTGTAGTTTAAACTTTATGATAAGGAGATCTATTATAGAGACAAATTTTTCTCATCAAGCTGTTTTTGATTGATTGGCAGACAATTCTGTTCAAAGAAACTTTTTATAACTCTGCTGTCAAGATGTTTATTCCGGAGACAAACAGTTATTCGAATGACTTGATTTTAAGGTCAAATGTGAGCCGCTAAGGATCTACATTCCTGCGCTTACCAATAGATTTTCCAGAGAAGGCTAAAAGATACAAGGAATTAAATCAGAAACTATTATCGAAAGTTTTTATCCTAAACCCTTACCTGAGAGGAACATTCCCTAGTAGCATTTCAATGACTAATTCTTGGCTATTTTCCAAGGGAGCCATAAAATAGCCACTAAATCGTGGCTAACAGCCAAGGATCAGCCACTAGCTAGATATAGATACTACTAGGCATGCCATATTGAACTCATGGATAACCCAGAACACAGCTTCTGAGAAGCAGTGTTGTGAACAGTAATTTATTTACATTTGAGACCACTTTTTTCGGGTTTTCCATTTTTCGATAACATCATCGTTGGACCTGAAAGTTTTCTTTAGTTCTTATTTAGTAATGTTTCAGTAATAAATCACACATACGTACCATTAAGTAAGATCTTATTAGCCTGACATAACCCTTATATTTAGGGTACTTAGATTGCATACAATTACGGTCATTAATTGATGATATACAATAAATACAATAGAATGAAACATATAATAGAGGGGTAAATCTCAAAAAAAGGTTATTAGTTTACAGCTGTATTACTTGAAACATGTTTAGTGTTACTTACTTGATTTCATTTATATACTAAAACAATCATGTGTGATATAAGGACTTGAAAAAAAAATTACTAAGTGAATTTATATTGAAGTAATGGAATATACAAAATATTACATGTACAGTGAAAATCCTGAGTTACGAACACCCAGAGTAATGGCAAAGCTGAGTTATGAAGTGCATGAATTATGGAGACCATTTAATCTCTTTATTGAGATGTTTTCAAGTGGTATAGCAAAACAAACTTTTAAAAGACAGATAGAACACTAGTAGACGGCAACTATTTAATTTGTATTATAGTTTTAATATGTTACAATTGTATTATTTAGTTTGTGTGTTAACAAACACTTGCGAAATCATATCTAAGTGAGTGTATTTTGTACATAGAGCCATGCAATTTTTTTTATCTTTTTGCATTTGACTTGTATATAGTATCTACTTACAGTTGATTTATATTTAGTATTTACTTACATTTGTTTTATTGACCAAATTTATACTTCACAAAGAATATAAAAAAATGTTATAGTTATCGATAAATGCCACTTATTTTCTATGATTCAAATTATAGAAGACTCTCCAGATGTTCTGTTCCTCAGATACAAAGTCTCTATGAGTTATGGAGCAGCTATTACTTCTTAACTCAGGAGTTAAGTTGTAACACAGACAATATAACTTTATTTCACACTATTAACGTCCTCTATTCACACAGTAAAATTATATTATATGGCATATATTTATATTTATATATTTATAATATATATCTTTCTTAGAAGTTACATATTTACAATTAGTTTAGCCTTCCCTTTAAAAAGAAAAAGTTATATTTACAATAATTAATCAATATGTAACAATTGTTAGTTGATTGGTATTAATATAAATAAATAGGCCTGATCGGAGCGCAATTAATATCATAAGACAGCCAGGTTAAGGTAAACAATGAAAATGGCTTTAATATTCTGCTAACTGGTCAACCTTAAATAGTGGAACGGGCAACGCGGGAAATCTGATGGACTAGAAATGGCTTTGTTTACATTGGCAAATTCTCTTCTTCGTAGAATATTGCAAGATGATTAGAAGCTGAAAGTTTGTTGCAGTTGTTGCAAAAGTTTCAAACAAATGTTAATACATCGAAACAACTTTTTTGCTGCCTTTGCCAACCATATTTATCACAAAAGTTTTCTGGTCATATCGATAATTTTGTTTCATAAAAAAAACTATTTTGTTTGATAGATCTTACAAACATGTTTTTTTTTCTTTTGGGGGAATTGTTATATTTATACCTTATATGTTTCAACTAGTAGACCAAAATTGGTCTACAATGTAAATGTGATAATCAATACTCGAAAATAAAACAACAAATTGAATTTCTTTCAACTGTTTTTGTATTGAAAATTACAGCAAAAAAATCAAATCATTAGTTATACCTCTAAGCCTTACACCTTTGATTATAATCAAAGGCACGATTATTTTATCATGTTGCATGTTGGTATGGTCTTTGTTACTTTTTGTTTACATAATACTTTTACAACTTATGTATTTATTGTTTAAATCAAAGTTATGGTTAAGCAGTAATAAAATTGAATATGATTTTGGGGTCAAAAAAGTTGAATGTTTAATAACATACATTTCAAATGATTGTCTATTAAAATAAATTAGTTTTGCAATACGTTAAAATGGTTTTATTGCCATTTTGTAGAAAAATATTACGTTTTAAAAAAACTATAATACAGTAGTTCTGCATGCCAAAACTGTAGGATCTTATAACACTTTTTTCTAATTTAGTTATAACTGTTTACAAAATATCAACAATGTTTCATATCAAAATTAAATCAAACAAATAAAAAAATGAAATTAATATGTTATTAACAATTTATAATAAGTTTGAGGCAAGTATTTTCAAACTCTGTTGCCAATATATCTCTTCCACTCGACGTCTAAGTTCTAATGCAAACCTACATTCCGGATAAGCTTTTGCTATGTTATCAAAATCTTTAAAATCTCTGAATAAAATCATTTATGCTAAATCTGAACACAATTTAATTTGATAATTCTGAACTGTTTTTATCAATCTCTATTGTTTACATATCTTGTGAATTAAAATAAGCCATTCATTACGATACAAAATGTGGCGACACTCTGTATTTATGACGTGAGCCTATATAGAATAGTTCATGGAACATTGTTCTTGATATAATTCAATGGGTAGAACACATTAATTACTACTGCATAATTCTAGAAAAAACTTAAATGTTTGTTTCAATTTGTTTTGATTTTCAGTAACATATTTGTAAACAATAATGTGACAGGAAATTGTTATGTAGTTTTTTTTAATATCATGTTTATAAATAGACTTAAGCTATTAGTGGTTTATAATTATTGTATTTAGATTAATATTTTATATTTATGCGTTGTTACGTGATTAGAATTCAGAAATATAAACAAATGAAGTAGTAAAATATTTTAACATTAAATTTCCAATTGAGTAATAAAGCGTGTTTTTGAAAAAAATTTAAATACACAAATGGATAAAGAAATAATTAACAATAAAGGTAAAAATACACATAACATGAAAGTGAAACATAACATAAGCTATAATAAAACTGAACATGGTTCATATAGAATAGGGTAGATTTATATGCTTGCAAAAAAATTGACGTATACAAAACAACACTGCACCATGACGATACTCAGTACCTATACGCTACGCGTTAGTTAAGTGACACTTTGCAGAGTGATTAAGTGTATGTGGTATGCGTAGAGGAAAACAAAAAAAACAAAGAGTTCTTATCTTTACCACAAATGCCTCAAAGATAGTGATACTCTCAACCCTCTAATTGCTTGTGTTATCCAATTTTATTTTTCCTCATTTAGGGTAGTACCTGTTATGAAATTAAAGTAAAGAATAGTATAGCAAAATTTAAAAATATGAGCCCAATGGACATTAAAAACCTATCATATCGTTTTCTAAAATCCATTCCAGAAAAGTTTTGTCCTAATTAAATATTTTTATTTGACAAAATTTCTTAGCTAGAGTTTGATAAGAATTTAACACAAAAAAGAAGGATGGACACACGTGTGAAGACTTTGTGACGGCGTGGTTAATTGGCGTTTTATTGAGATTCGTGGTAGAATGACCTCTCGTGTCATACAATGGCATAAATGTACAGCTAACTCTCTGCCACTAAAACATAAGGTATAATACTGAGTCTTTCTTTGAAATTGGTAAAAAGACATTTGAATTTTAAAAATAAAACGGCAGATATGAAACAATATAAATATGTTAATTAAAAACAAATAACAAATATTAAAACCTGAGTTCACTTTGATATAGATAAAACATGAATACATGAATATCTAAAATGTATATATGATTAGTATACAAATTTTATAAAATAAAACAACGCTTGTAAAGATTAAACAGTTCCTGACGAGAAGATGACCCTCGAAATTCATTGAGTCTATGTTGTCTTTACCTATCCTGTTGTTTACTGAACTCTTATGTTGATAATATTATTTGACATATCTGAAGAAACTAATGAAATATGACGCTTCATTATACCTCAATGTGCTGTATATATATATACTAGGATGTGTATGATGAGAAAACACTATCAGCAAAATATTCATGTCTCATAGACGTTTCGAAGCTTGTCCCTATTACACCACCCCAAGCACATCAATTACAGGATAAGCCAATATTGAAATAACTTAAATCAAAGTCTATAAATAGAATACACAACTCAATAACAAGAGTCAACGGCCTTGGCCACGTTGAAACACCGCTTCCCGTATGATCAGCGAAGTTAAGCAACGTTGGGTCTGGTTAGTACTTGGATGGGTGACCGTCTGGGAATGTGCATTGCACCCATAGCCTGGTCCATTGGGACCCAATAATAAATAAAAAAAAAAAAAAATCAATAACAAGAAAAAAACTATGCGAGGCGAGATCATGGCTTCGTTGCATGGGTGGTTTCAATATTAGTTTTACCTGAGATGGACTTGTTTATTCATCTTTTTGCTCTGTTTTGGATTTAGTTTTAAGTTGTTTCAGTATTGGTTTATTTTGCTATTGATTTGCATGATGTGGTGCAATAGGGACACACTGTGAAGCATCTGTGCAGCATGAAGATGTCGCGTTATATATGAACTGCTGGGTGTGCGTTAAAATCCGAACACTTTCAATTTTGTTGACACACCTTAATACATATAGGAATATATATATAATTACATTATGAAAGTTATTCACCAGATTGAAAAGTGTCAAAAATGTACGGCATGGAGTTATTTGAAAAATGAAAAACGTAGAATGATTTTTATACAACTCGTAAGTTAACATAATTTAAATAGTGTTCTTGTTTTATTCACTGTGGCACTACAGCGAATAAAAACACTGTGAAGACTATCAATATCGTTATTACCAAACTAATACATTGCACACATGATCATAAAACAACAAGCTTTAATTTTCACAAAAATTTCACTTTGAACTGTTTAAGGGGTAGATATGATATGAGTATATGGGTGCAATTGTTAGGCACAAAATGTATACGAAAAAATAATTCCATTCAAGTTTTTTTTATGTGACACTATAGAAACATAGCTAAGACTGCACTGGTGTAATAATAATGTATAGCATATTCATTAGTTAAACAACAACAGCATTAGCATCACCATCATCATAATAATGGTTCTAATAAGATTAATAATAATACAAATAATAATGATAATTTACAAATAACTATACATTCCATGCTAATTAAGCAGAATGTTTAATAATTATTTAATAATAGACAACACAAGACTAATCTAAGGTAAATATTTTTACAGAGAAAGTTTTATCTATGGCCGATAAATCACCTCCCAAAGGGTGAAGTACCACTTTGCTCTTAATTTAATTTGTCACATTTCCTCTATTAGGTCTTTTATTTTTATGTTTTTAATTTTTTTCTTTCTTTGTGTTTCATTCTTTTGATAATTTTGTTTCTTGTAATATAATCAGGCAATCATCATACTACTTATTACGCTAAGCCACTAAGACTATACTCAGTCAACATGAATTTTTCTTAACCATGCTTTAACTATTAGAATAGCTCCACAACGTCCATGGTATTAGCAACGCCGACTCTACAACAGGCCTTACACATCGAAACCTTAGTTACGCAATACGTTTTCGACTCATCCTTTCTTAATAAGGGATTAACCTTCTTGTCGTTCAATCAATGTTAAAATAGTTGATCAGCAAAGTTGATCAGAGTTGAAGAAAGGTTAAGTCAAGTTCACAGTTATGGTTTGTATCTATGCTACCAGTTGTGTTTCCAATGGTTTTTGTAACTAAAAAAAATTCCTGGCAGGTATGTACAAGGCCTGTAGTAGAGTCGGCATTAGTATTAGTATTAGGCAACTTGCTGAACAATTAAATCAGGTTTTCATTGCTTTTTAATGGTCTTAAAATCGTGCCTAACCCTAATAATAACCATGATTAATCAATGATTTACTTAGGCTAACTCAGCTACTAAAATAACAGGTAATGATTGTATATTTAGCTAAATAACAGGGATTATATTACTTGTTGATGTTATAAAATAACACAAGAGGTCACTTTTATTATGTTAAAATTGCGTTGTGTTGTAAAATTGCGTCATTCCCATGGAAGGACTTACAACAAAATTAAATAATTGACACTAGATAGCCTATCTTACAAAAAAAACAGTTGATTTTATATAGCGCTGTCTAGGCCCAATTATATAATTTTGTTCAAGGCCATTCTATGAAAATGCCTTAATTTAATGTATATTACATAACCATTTTAAGTAGTAAAAGTTACCTCTTATGCTATTCTAGAATATCTTGAAGTAATATAATGCTATTATCTTGGCTTAATGTACCATAATGTACCAGTTATTTTCTAGTTTTCTTCAAGAACTTTTACCTTAAAGTTCGAGACGCAACACAACGCAGTGCATAATTGGTTGGTTGGTTGATTTGTTTAAAGTCATTCTACCATACAGGATCATTGAAACTAGGATCTAAGGCGACCCCCAATCACTAAAAAATGTATATATCACCTTCCCAAAGGGAAGAGTGAGGATCTCCTTAACATGCGGCCTGTTACAGCGACACCCAAGAAGCATTTAAAAACCTCACCCCTCAAGGCTGTGTTTATATACAGACTATATTATATACATTCTTGCGAATGTAAGTATGTAATATTTAGTGAATAATGATCGATGGCAAACGAGTTGCCAGCAATTGTTATATAGAGTATAGACTAATGTATAATAAGTTCGAATCAGTGGATTGCATTTATTTTAGTACTTTTAGATATTTATTAAGTTTATCAAAAAGACAATACGGAATATATATATATATTAACCTATAACTATATAACAACGCTACAGATATATACAAAAATAACAATGTTAATTTGCAAAATCATTAACTATGAAGTCAAACACATTAGGTTGAACATTGAAACAGGTTCGCACGCATGCTATTTATTGCCAGCTCTGTAGACATACAGTTTAAGAATCTTCGAATATTTAACTTAATATATTTGTTTCAAGAAATATAACTGTATCTTACTTTAAAAGTATTTCTAACAAAGAAAACAAGTTAGGGTACTGTAATCTTACAACTCCTAAACACATTTTATTCGTCTATAATGATTTGTAAAAATAAGTTTCAGTACCATTAAATTTAATATAAATGTATCTTTCAGCTGATTACAAGGGTAAGTTTATGTATTATGCAAGCTTATAAGAACAATTTAACATTTTTTGATATTTTCACCACTCTAAAACTATGATAAAAACATGGGGCTATCAGCATTGGTCACACCGCCACGGTATTAACATGGTTAATAGATCATTATTTTAACAATGGTGCTAAACCCAAGGTGAAGCCATGTAAATCGCCCAAGACCCCATTGAGATACTGATACCTCCACGAAAATGGGGCTTGTTGACTGGATATTGAACTAACAAAGAAATTTTTTTAAAGCACTATTAATACATTGAATTAACCAGTGCATATTTTGAAAACCCTAAATATTTGGTATTATTTATTACTGTCATTATCATCACTATACATTTTTCGTAACATCGCCATCACTATCGTCACATTCATCATCATTAGCATGGGTGGACATTTTCTTTATAAATCTTTATAAATTTCTTAGATATAAAAAGTAATACGACGTGACAAGCGTTATAAAATTTACATCACATGGAATTCGTTATATATTTTACCTTATGTGCAAATAGGCATAACAGTTACACCACTTGGAATTATTTATATATGTTACATCACGTAGAAAACGGTATAAAAGTTACATAACATGGTAAATTATTGTTACATCGTGTGGAATGCGTTACATATGATACATACACGTGGCAAGCGATATGAAAGTTACATCACGTGGCAAATGGTATGAAAATTACATAACATGGAAAATTATATACAAGTTACATCACGTAGAATGCGTTACATATGATACATACAAGTCGCAAGCGATATGCAAGTTACATCACGTGACGAACTGTATAAAAGTTACATCACGTGGAATGCATTATACATGTTACATCACGTGACAAGCGGTATAAAAAGTTACATCACGTGACAAACGGTATGAAAGTCACATCACGTGGTGGCAAGCGGTATAAAAATTACATCACGTGGCATTAGGTATATAAAATGCATCACGTGGCAAGTGGTATTAAAGTTACTTCACGTGGCAAGCACTAGTCAAGCTACATCACGTGGCAAGCGGTATAAAAGTTACATCACATGGGAGGCGGTATGAAAGTTACATAACGTGGCAAACAGTATAAAAGTGAAATGCGTTATACATGTTACATCACGAGACAAGCGTTATAAAGGTTACATAACGTGGCAAACTGTATAAAATTGGAATATGCTATACATGTTACATCCCGTGGCAAACGGTATAAAGTTATATAACCTGGCAAATGCTTAAATGGTATGAAAGTTACATCACGTGCTAGGCGGTACAAACTCCAACAATTTCAGACATGTGCATTGTTGTGTCATCTGTCCTCTTTTGTGAAAGCAGGAAAGAATAGAGTTTCTTACGATGAGTATGTTTACGATGATGAGTTTTGTGAAAGCTTCAAACTGTTAAAAGAAAAAAGTGAGGTGAGTATAATAAACCAAATAAATTTCGTTTTAATTCTTCAGTATTTTCTCAAAGATAAACAAAATAGACGTAGATACATTACTTATGTAAGGTACTTTTAAATGGAAATGATCATGAAGTTTTTGTTATTGCATTTCTCTTTATAGTTTTAAGCAATACTAAAAAATTCTAAATTTGATTGTTTTTTTTTGTGGTAGGAATTTCATTTTGTACAATTCTTAGGCAAAAAAGTAGTTTTCGATATAATTAACGTGTTTTAGGGGCTTGAAATTTATGTTTATGGAATAAATTAATTTCTTCTTAACTTAGTTTTTATTTGAAAAAGTGAAATTATTTGATAAAAAGATCCAAGTCTCTAGATGGTTCAACGAAATGAAAAGAAACCATTAAACTTGAACATAAAAAGTTGCTAGATTAAAACAACAATTTGTCGCTACATTCCATAGGCCTCAATAGAACAAACTGTTATTAATAATTTTGGAAACAAATTAAAATTTTTATTTTTCGTCGCATAAAACATGAAACTTTTTTTCCAGGGTATTACAGATAACTTGGACATCCCTCTAAATATTCGTTTATGGCCGGATAACACAGTTCATTATACCTATTCAACCGGAAGCAAAGGTACGTGTGAGAGTGTGTGTGTGTGTATGTGTGTGGGTGTGTATATGTGTGTGTGCGTGTGTGTGGGTGTGTGTGTGTGTGTGCGGGTATGTGTGTGTATTTATGGTTGAGGGGAGGGGGTGGATCGTTGTTTGGAAATTTTTTTAATGGAGTGTGTATGCCAGTATGTTATTCAAAGGATTATTCAAAGGCCCATATTGTGTGTATCGAGGGTACAACTGTGTTTAGGGTTTCCTTATAATTTAATTCAGTTCCAAAAAGATTGTTTACACTGAAAGTTGTCTCTGCAACACTGATGTTGCTTGAGGTTATATATTTAAAATCAAAGATATTTTTTCAGCTAAGTTTTTTCTACATCTAATCTTTTTTTACATCATACAAATAACTTAATTAAAGAAATGTTTATTTTATTATATTGGTCATAATAAAAATATCTTTGACCTAAATTGTTTTTTATCAGATCATTTTTTTAATATCTGTTTATTATAATAAAATGTTGGATCAATTTAAAAAAAATGGTATTCCCTTAACATATAAAATAAATGTTTTTTGGAAAATTCACAATTTTTATAAAAAAGTAATTTTTTAAAGAGAGTGAGATGGCTCCCACATCTTATTATAATATAAAAATGTTAACAAATATACCCTGAGCAATTTAAGTAAAAAATTTCGTTGAATTGCAATGACCATTTTGTGCTTGTAATCTTTCTACGGTATGCTGCCTTCAGTAGGCTTGGTAGGGTCTATATATATAT
>JARUHE010337898.1:0-18727 GCA_031471125.1 Archaeomysis grebnitzkii | reverse complement strand
TGACTTTATGTAGCGTCCACACTATTCAATGAAAACTCTTCAACACTTCACATATTTAAGCATCATTATCATTACCCATATCAAGTGATGTGTACCCTGAGGATATGAAACCGACATATGGAACTTCCTTCAAGCCGGGGTAAGCTTAGCATATGAGGTTTCAAGGAAATATAGCCACGTTCAAACTCCCTTTGTATAGCTTGAAGCGAACTCGAAATGATGCAAATGAGAATAGGCCAAAAATCTCTCATTTTATATTTTTATTTTTTTGTATGTATATATATATACTGTATATAATGTGACTTTCTACAATAAAAACTGTGTATTGTGAAGCCCATGTGAAAAATGTGTATGGGTACATCTGTATGTGTATATGTATGTATGTGTCGGTTGATAATCATGTTGCAAAGTGAATCATGATTATTATTTGGTCAAATTAGTCATAACAATAAGTATGTTGTTTGGTCTAACTTATGTTAAATGTTTTATACAAAATTGTTTATAAATGTTGTGATTATTATAAAAACATTAAGTTGTTATAATTCATGAGAGATTTATGAAACAAAAACTCTATTTGCTTAACAACGGTTTAATTTATTGTAAGTACAATATTTTAAATATTTTGTACCTTAATGTTGTTTCATTTGTTAAATATTGCGTTTTTTGAAGTAAAATCAAAGTGTATATCATATATTGCAATTAGCATTCTGATTTGTTGATAAAATAATAGCTTATTTTATGCTCAAACTGTAAGAGAAATATTCAAATACAAATATCACTCTTGTCTAGAGTTGCAACTAAAAAAACACAGTCTTTTCAAAACACGTTTTTATGGTTTTATTTAATTTTTTCTTAATAACTTAAAAATATTAGGTAATTATTAGACTTTGAATTGTTTACATAAGAAAACAATTATCTTTTTCACCAAGTCAACTATTATACATTATTATTTATTTATTTATTATGTATTTATTTATTTTTTATTTATTATTATTTATTTATTTTTTATTATTTATTTATTTATTTATTTTTATCAGAGCAACTATTATTGCAAATATAGATTAAAAAATGTATCTTACATTGATTTTAAATTGCTGATTTGGTTAATACTCATTAGCTACTAAGTTTATTCTGTAATGATTCTGATACTTGTATTTATATAATTAAACTTGGTGTTGCAAATATTTTGAATTATATTTTTACATTATTTTTACTAATGTATTGATAAAACAGGATAAGGAGCAGCTAAGGTAAAATTAAATAGCTTAATACTAGCCAAACCAAACTATGTGCTTATATGATGAAAAAATAATAATACACTTGATAAATTCTACACAACTGCACTAATTCATTGCTTTACATAACAGCATATATAATTAATGTGCGAGTACTATATTGATAATTGCTAAATTATACAAAATTATAAATAATTGCAAACTACTAGTTAATATGAATTTATTTCAATAAGATATGATTCCTAATTAGATAAAAAATAAAATATCAAATGTTATTGAATTAAACTTCAATAAATATTGATTTACAAATAAAAAAAAAACCTATGATAATATTCTTCTGAATTATATATAAAGCCATTCAAGTTCATTAAAAAGTTTGTAAAATATAAACTTGACAAATTATTTTTTGTTAAAACATTCATTAAGGGGTATCTAATTCTAGCCAGAGATTTGAAACCTATTATTGTAATAAATATTCATTTTTACAAACAAACTTCCCTTGGAATATATTGTTCAGAATTATATGTAAAGCCATTTGTTTTCAATAACAAAATCGTTAAAATTAAAACTAAAATTTTTTCATCAAAAATGTACTTAGAGTAACAGTGTATATGCAGTACTTAAAACACACTTGATCATCATGCCCCATCAATACAAAACACGATAGCAATCCAAACAACGGTGACCTGGTATACATCCTATTTAAAGAAGTTGAAAAATCAAATGTAAGCGTGAAATAAAATGGTTAACAACAAGAATTAGAATCTCGCTCACAATTTTGCAAGTTCTTAAGAAAATATATTTCACTGAATGTACGAAAGTCAAAATACGCTACATTCAATTCAAGTTCCTAAATTGCTAAAACGATCAAAAAACAATATTTTCTCTCATTACCGAACTATCTGAAGAAAACTAAATTATTTCGTATTCAATCCAAAATAGAAATGATTTGTGCAAAATATTTCTGACTTTTTATAAATAAAACAAGCACTATAATTGATAAAACAGCCACTACTCAAAATCAAGAACAACTCAATGATATAAATGATCACACAGCAGTGATATCCAAGTTACCTAATCTAAATAAATTTACTTCATCAACCCAAGCACAACTTCTCAAATTGATAAGTTCAAATACCACTAAGACTTCCCAAACCACTAACTATATTAATAATCCTTAACTACAGGTGTTTTACCAGATCCTTAGAAAACTGATCGGATTATTCACTTTATCAAAAATAGAAATAAGGATTTCACAATTATAAATGTATCGTCTAAAAAACACTCTTCCTTGTCTTCCAAAACCCTTGGAAAAACGAAATTTTACAGATTATTTCTCACTTAAATAAACTACCTGCAAATTACAATCACAACTATGCATACAAGCAACATGCTATCTGTGAAAGTATTCTTATAAAAATAACATCTGATCTTCTCAATAACATGGACAACATATGCATACCATTTCTAGCCTTACTTGACCTATCAGCAGCCTTTAGTATGGTAAAACATAATAGACTCATTGATATTTTACATCATAATTTCAATACTTCAAGAAAGAGTTTGTCATGGATATAGTCAATATGGAGTGCAACAAGGAATTTGCCTAAGCCCCATACAATTCCATGCTTACATATCATCACTATACTACTACAGATTAATATTCACCTACATTAGCTAGCTGTGCTGATAAATCTACCTTTCATTCAATCGACTCATATGGAAACTCACAATGAAATAGAAGCATGTATTAACACAATCCATAATTTTCTATTAACTCACAATCTTCTCATTAAAGATGCAAATGCTGAACACATTATTATAGGCATCAGCAAATATTTCAAACAAATGAATCTAATAACATCAATTCAACCATCTACAAATGCCAAAAATTTTGGAGTTTCTCTCACCAGAACCTAACTTTCAAAAATATTATTTCTTCTATCTGAAATACATTTTTTTTTAAATTTTATACTTTATTTTTATTTTAAATTGTTATAGCACTTAAAAATAAACCTTACTTTATTATAGTATTACTATACTATATTATTACTATATTATATTATTACTATATTATTAATGCAAAGTCATAAGTTTAACGGAAAAATAGAATAGCCCAAAAAAGCAAAAAAAAAAACAATAAAAACAAAAAAAAAACGTTTTTTTCACACACTATTCTCGTCTAACCGACTTTGAAAAATCCAATTCACAGACTAATTGAAAGAAGAAGAACAAAGTTATATCAGGTAAAATTTATACCAGTAAATAAAATTTTTTCACACAATCAGGTAAAATATTTTACATATAAAATTCATCAGAAGTAACCAATGGTTTCACACTTTCGGTCGACTTTATTCAAGAGAAAACATTGCTCACTCACCAGTGCAAACAATGGTTACGTTCAGATGCACATGCAAATTGGTTTTTACATGTTTTGCACCGATCCTGCATGTAAAATCCCCTTTGCATGTATCATCTGAACGTAACCAATCTCAATGAAAAAGTTTCTTTCCTTTATATTTCCAGACATTCAACAAAATGGCGTCTGCTCATCGGATTTTTGGCGCGCTCCAAGTGTTGCTCTTGATCCTAGGGACATTCATAACTGAAGGCCTGGACGAAAAAACGAAAGCTTTGGGCGAGGAAACAGAAGCTCTGGACGGAGAAACGGAAGCTCTGGAGGAGGAAACGGGAGCTCTGGAGGAGGAAACGGGAGCTTTGGAGGAGGAAACTGAAGCTCTGGAGGAGGAAACGGAAGACCTGGTTGAAGAAACACAAAAGCCAGGCGAGGAAGCAATCGAAATTTCTGAGACGTTTGACGTGAGCGAGGCCGAACAGAAGGATTGGATCGACAACCCTGAGGAGATGAAGGACTGGAGGGAGATTTCGGTGGACGAGTTCGAGAAACCTTTTGAAGACACACCAATCGACGACTACCGCCAATCGCCGATGGACTCTGAACTGGAAAAAGAGGACTGATAGCCTCTGTCAAATTATTAGCCGTAGAATTTCTAGCAATTTGTTTATCATGTATTTACTAACTTATTTGTTTACATATTTACTGTTTTTTTATTTATAGTTCGCAGACTAAAACTTTTAGTTACACTTTCTATTTGTCTTTTTTCCTAGGCTAGGCTTGGTCAGCAGTGAAAATAAAAATTTCCATCATGTCATTGTATGAATAATCCAAATATTCGGTTTCTGAAAATTTGAAAGATATAAAACATTTATAATGCAAGTTCTTTTCGTATAGATAAACTATTTACATTCAATTCAATTATTATATGCAGTTAGAAAATACAGAAATAAAGTATTCAATTGAATATTAATGTCCATTAAAAATTACACAAAAGAATAATTCCATTAGAAACCATTTAAAAGGATTAAATAAGGAAACAATAAGATTTGATGGCCGTACTTAACCTCTTACAGACTAATTTTGTTGCACATTGCGTGGCAGATTGGATCTATTTCTTACTTAAATAAATAAAAATATTATATGCTTAGATCTAACAAAAGTTAGATTCAACTGAAAATAACGACCCTACTTTCGGCCAGCTTTGAACCACGTTAATTCCGAATCACAACTATTAACAATTAAATTTGTTAGATACTGTAATGTTAGCCTATATCTAAACCATATTACAACCAGGCTTGGTAACATTCATAACACTCAAGGCCTGAAATTTGAAGAATAATCCATTCTTCAACTGGGCCTCAAAAGAAGAACTTACCTCATCTAAGAATAAAAATGTTTTTTTTTTATGAAAGTGTATTGCAATAAATGTGTATGCATATATACAACTAAAACATCATGGTTTTGAATGAAGTTATGATATTTATAAATAAAATACAAACTTTAATTAATTCACAGATGAATAAGGAAAACAAGCAACCTAATTAAAAAGCGATGTAAACCGTGAAGTACGACACCATTGTTTGGAATATATAAGGCGGCTATTGCTGACGTTCATAACAACAATAATTGTGGCATGACACACGGACATTGAACCATCATGGATAGTTCCGAAGAAAGAATATCTATTACCAAGCTTGGCTAACATGGCTTAAATGTAAACTTACATTGCAATATCTAACTAGTTTAATATCGGCTAAAGAACTGTACAGCATTTTTTGCAATATTGCTACAAACTAACCCAACACAGTTTGCAAGCTGGCTAGGATATGGATCGATAAAAGTTTCAATATGGCCAATCTGGCATGAGTATGACTCAAAACTTGCTAATATGGTTGCCAATTTCCAAGCTACGGTACTATCATGGCTACAGTACGGCTGAAGACCAGTAACCTGCTATAGCCCAGATACGGACCTTTATGCAAATATAGGCCAGGCCGGATCTGGGCTATATTGACTTTGCTATCAGGGTCTATTCCATGATTTTTCAGTTTCAACATCAGTCTATTATTATTATAGAATAGTATACATCACATTAGCTACGGAGGCAAAGAGCGCTGTTCTGTGTAGGTATCAATTGAGTGATTGGTGGTTAATTATTACGCTTTCTATATTTCATTCACTCTTTAATTCATCGATGGGGTAATCTTTTCCCATAGTTCGTGGTAAACAGTATTTTTCTTGTTTTCTTTTATAAAAATTGAATCACAATAAGATGTGTTTAACTATCAGTAGGATGATAAAACGTGCGCATTGTAGCTACCATTTATCATGAGATAATTGTATGTTATGTTCAATTCTAAGCCTTGCTATCATTACATCCTTCTTTCATTGCGGGTGTGAGTGTTTCGACTTTTGGTTTAATTTCCGATTCACCCCAGGATGTTTGTCATTGTTTATGTACATGATCTTTAAGAGATCTGTAGATGTTAGTGTAAGGAATTGCAGATTTTTATACACTAGTTATACTACATGCTATCTTAGCTTCAGAACCGCACTTTCATTGCTACATACGTCTACACGACTAGGTGCTTTACAAAAAATGATTAATTTGCTATGTTGCATGTGATATACTTGTAGGATCGATTGTACATGGCTATTATGAGGGACAATATAATAAGTTTTATTCAAATCAAGGTAGATTTGAATCTACAGTTGACGGTTTTTCACAAACACATGCTGACTGGTTTGTACGAATTGATTCATCAATAAAAAAATTGTAATTGTATTTTCCAAAAAAATATTTATTCAATACAATTTATATATAAAATTCAAATAGGAAAACAGAATCAATAACATGTTATAGTTCCGTTTAAGTTAAAATGTCATTTTATCGAACCCAAAAATTAAAATATATTTTAGTACTATACTTTTTAAGGTTAATTAACCATTTTGTATATGCATTATTGAAAGGTATACTCTAATAAGAACCTTTACTAAATTATTGTGTACATCAAGAAATTGAACAGCTTACAACGTATAACTTTACCATATTTATAGATGAGGGGGGATATAAAAAAACGTACATCAAAAACTTTATTCACAACAAATGAGCAAGTATTAGTAGAGAGGGTGTCTAAATGTGAAAGAAGTATAACAATAGTACTGAAGCTGACTAAAATGTTTCAGCTACTTACAAAATATTCAACAACTTAAGGTTTCAAGTGAAAACTACTAGAAAATGAATACAAAATATACAAAGTGATTTTTTACATATACTTTTTTCTCAAAACAAATATAAAATAAGATGAAGTGCTAAATAGTATTTTATATTATGAACTTGTTTCATAATTTGTGAAAGCACAAAACAAAAATTATGTTAACTAAAGGAGTTGAATTCTACTGTAAATGGGTTTTCTTCAATAATTTCAAGTGTATTAGCTATGATAGCTATAGCACTTTTGATGTGAATAACATTGACATCAGAATATAATAAAAAAAACTACCTAAGAAAAACACGGAAAATTAAAGATCATGACAAACAAGTATAAAAACAGACCCTCTTAGCCTAATCAGCACAGCTTGAACTTCCTGTGCATGTAGAAACATTGAACTATACATCACTCACTGGATATAGTTAAAATTATGTCCATTTCATTAATCAAATCAAGTTAGTGCAAGTTTTTTTAAAATAAAATTAATGGAGATCATTATCAAATGTAAATCACGTGTCGCTTCTTAAAATCTACTTGCAATATTGATTAAAATTTAAAATTCTCCACTCTTTCAAATATATTAAAGTAGTTTATACAATTTAAAATAATGAAATTATTGTGTAATGTTTGCTTTGGAATCAATCAAACGCACCAACAAAATTTCTTTTTTAATACAACATTGTTAACAATACAAATTTTATAATGTTATGCAGTCAATTTATGGTTGGGGAAATACGGAGGACAATGCAAAAACAGGATGATTATTGATCTTGATGTAAAGAGATCGGCGAGTTTTGAGAAGACGAGAACAATGGGACTGTTACATGCCAAGGTAAAGGTGATTTAATAGAGCATCATTAGATTTGCTTATCATTACAGTTTGTACACTACTGTGGTCACTAGTAGAAGAAACGTTAATTATTTGTGCCAATATGGATAGGTAAATAAAAATAGTTTTTAAGAACATTGGTTTTATAAAAAATGAGTGGCAGTACTAGTTTTTTAGTTATAAGGAAGCTGAAAATAGTGCCTTCAAATTTAAAACAATTGTTCAAAAAAATAACCTAATTTTTAGGAAACCTCACTTTCAGACATTAAAAAACAAGGTTCCGGTATTTCAATTTCGATGGAAAGGTTCTATACTTTTAAACCTCTTAATTTTATACGTCTTGGCAAGTGCATGTACTTGTTGGTTTGTTTTTGTAAAGTAGATAAAACATTTTATCATTCAATCTATTATATAGTACTACAGCTGAGGATGCAACAATTGAATTGAGGTTGGTTTTAGATTTAAATGTTGGTTACATTGAGCAGTAATGGAGGATATAAAAAGTGTAGCCAAAAACCCCTCTCTACTGGGCAGCATAACCACAGACAACTTGGTTCGCATAGAGCAGGAAGTTGCTTTAACAAATATTAAGGCCTGGAAGTCCTCTTGTATCGCATTAAATTTTCTTTGAAAAACGCATTTACATTCACAAATTAATAGGTTAGTCATTAGGTTTCCAGTCATCTCCCATACACTATCAAATCTTGCTTTGAAAGTTTCTATACTTCCTGAATTATGCGAGTATCAAACTAGTATTTATCTTACTCGCTTTTAAATATATTGGTTTTGAATTATGAATTTCTACTATTTATAGGATGTTTGAATAATTTTTATGTAAACCATAAGATTGAATAAAAACCTTATATACAATAGAACAAATAAAAATGACTAACAACAAATAATAAATATTTATAACAAATTCTGAACAAACTTTCATAATGTGATAATTACAGCATTACAATGTAAACAAAATTTACATCAGGACATAGATACTAAAAGAGAAAAATGAAAAGACAGTAAACGAAGAAATGAAATAAAGAACACTACATGTTACTAAAATTGTAATCTCGACCGCACTTTCTTAATCAAATCAACTTTTTTGTGATTCAATCAAAATTGTATAACATTGTGTCAATGTGATACAATCACGGAAAGTCAATTGAATCAAGAAACATTGCAGCAAAGATTCTCGCAATATAATAATGGAACCCTAAAATACATCTTGCAGCTGAGGCAATAAAATAAATCTTTATTGGTTTTAAAAAACATTCATATCCTATGTCCTGCTAAAACCATCCTTACTGTATGTGACAAATTTGTCCACGTAGGTATTAAAGGGTTAAAACATGCACAGTTGCACATAAAGGGCGTTCCTTCACTGATGCACTAACTAATGCGCACTTTAGGTTAGAAACGTCTTCTCGACTGTTATTTGCACTCGTACCCTGGTCGATTTAAATTTATCTTATTCATGATTAGGTTCTCTAACTGAAAATGATCATCAGTCATTATAATTCGTATTATATCATAGTATATATATAGTACTAAAGCCACTGCATCGGTAGCACTGTAGTCTAAATAAAGTTTACATCAGACTGTTAAAAGGCAAACATAACAAACACAGAAAAAGGACATGACAGCAAAGATCAGAAAGGAAATGAAGGAATAACAATAACAAAAGATGAGGCACGAGTGGCTCTCAAAGCCTATATAGTGAAACCATTCGTATTGTGATCCCATTGGGCAATTACTGCGACATTATTTGATCCTAACGTCACACATTACAACTCTCTATTTGGATTAAACATTTTTATTTATCCATTTCTGTTTTTAATGTCATCTCTATTCTTAGATTTGACAAAATTGAAAATCAACCACAGTGAACATCTAAAACTCCTTTCAGTGAAAGGTATTTTGTATAATCTAGTGCAAACGTAATAACATGGACGAAATGCAAAAATGTTTTATCATGTTCAACCAAATAAAAACAAAAATAAATGAAATAAAAATTAATATCTCTAGATACATATTGTAAATTAAATATGTATAATAAACTTTATAATACAAATAATTATAATAAAATATATTAATATGAAAACAGTTAATAAAAGTTTGTACTATTACATATTCACAAAATCAACACACTTTAAACAGAATATCTATTAAGAAATAATTATATTTTTCTGATGTAATTATCATTTAGAAAACTACGGCCAAAAATGTAGAAGTTTTCATCATTAAATTTAAGAAATAATTTTCCTTCTGGACATTGATACTTAATTGCTACAACTAAAAATTTACAATAGTCGAATGAAATGTTTTGGACAAAAAATTATTATTAAGAACTATAAATTGAATTAAAATATCAACTCTAATTTTAGAAATTCTTTAGCATTTCATTTCTAAGCCATGAAAAGTTGCTACTAGTAAAAGGAAGAAATTAATTCTCCTGCCATTTCTGTCGAACATTTTGCATATGAACGAAAAGACCTGCTTTAATAACAAAACAAACAAAAATATTATCAACCATGATTCTTATGTTCTGAATATTTCGGAGTAGTTTTCGTTTTATTAAAAGTCAACAAACAAATGGAAAACAATGGTGATTCGTTTGCAATGAACGTTTAAAAAACATTTAGAGGTTACAATTCATTTATTAATTATACAATGCAACACAAAATTCAGGGAATTCAAGGACTCATTTATATCACAAATATAGCTAAAGTAAACTATTTAACCACCTCAAGCACATGAATCGACTAATGTGGTGTATCGAAGCACATCGAGATTGCATTGAAGACCAACATTCCTCTATAGTTAGTCAGCACCACCATTGTAAGCCTATCGTGCATTCTCATTTCAATTGTGAAAATACAATTTTTGAGAAGGATTACAAATCACTAATAGGTGCTGAGTTAATGACACTCTTGCACTGAAACATAATATACTTGTGGCAAAGCACAATTAGTAAGGTTTGGTGCAATAAAACATCACTCGGTTGTGAAAACAATACCTTACGGTGTTAACCCCCAGCCAGGAAAAAGACAAAGAAAGGTTGAAGTTGGCCATAAGAAGGAAAATCAGACCGATTGAAAATTTATCTTTGAAGATTATCATAGCAACTGTTGTGAGATGGTGGCTATTAAAAAGAACCGTTCATGGATAGTACCATCACCAAGTAGATACTCTCCTATAACTTATTGTTGTTGACCCCACTCCCTCCTCGGGATAAAGGATGGAGCCCTCATGCCGGAGTATCCAACTCCAACCCCAGCAGGTCTAGCTATCGGGCATGCAGACCCACTGCTCCATTGGGTCTGTCCAGAGGGCCTAAACCTAGTCATGTCTATTTAGACCATTTATCTACAAGAGATTATCTTACCAAAATATTAATTATTTCTTATTGGTGACAAAGAAGTAACAATTGTATGAAAGTCAAAAGTATTATATCCCAATTTGGTCTCCTTTATCTCAATTAGAATAAATAATTTTTTCCCACTATCTATTACAACACACTTATTCTTACTATGCAAAATCATGATTTAAAAACATTTTATTAGAAATAAAATGAACAAAAATAAACGCTTATATTAGTTTTGATTCAAACATGTTAGCCTACCGACAAACAATTTACGATCATTACATTTAAAACCTTTAAGCATAGGACATAAAATAAATAAATTAAAACAGTTTCATCATCATAAAATTATCTCGTTTCAACAACATTTCTGCACTAAGATAAATAAAATATTCTTAAATAGTCAAAACAATGTACAAAACTTTGTTTAAAATAAAATATACTTTTTAATCTATAAAAAAATAATAATAAGTTTCATTTTAGTTTCTTCGCTTTATGCTTTTTTGATTCAACGTGTTGTGCAAATTGGCATTCCGAATTTAAGGTGAGATCACATGGCGAACAATAAAACTTTCCTGAAAAAAAAACATTCTAAATTGACCTTCAAAATTAAAATTTGCTTCAAATTGTGATCAAACAAGATTTTATTTTCTACTTGATTGAGTAATGAAACAATTTTGAACAATAATTGTTTAGAATGCAGATGGAAAATTACACTTCCCATCAATGATGCACCTTTACACCAAATTAATTACTTAATTGAATGTATTTATACTTTAGTATCATATAATGACTGTAAACTAATATTTTAGCTATAGTTGCGGTCGGTAAGAGCTGCATATTAAGCTACTTTAAGTAACTGCCGTGAGATGGCTGTATGACAAGATTTTTCAGTTGATGATCTTTTTGAGCACTCTTTGTTCTTCCTGCAGGTTTTGAAAGTTAGTAATATTTTAATAGGCGTTTGATTTCAAAATACCTTTGGAAAAAGTTGCAATACAGTGAACTGTATTTTTTTAAGAAATAAATGAGAATGATACAATATTGTAGTAGTTTTAGCCAACTATTGATTACAGAAAAAAATCTGGCTTTACCAAAAACTTAATTTGGCCAATTCTACATTTGGTGGACTAAAAGATGTCCATAATGCTTTTCTTTTGCAAATCACAACACCAATATCCCACCCCCTCCTGGGGAGCCCAACACCGTCGTTTTTTCAGCTTTCCGTCCCAGCCCTACCACACCAAACACTCAACCCCTAAACCAATAGGCCAACCCTAAACATTCTACAAATAAACATAAAGGGCCTATTCAGGAAACAACACGAATTAGAACAACTCGCAGAGAAAAGACATTGACATAACCATACAAGAAACTGAACTCTCCCCACACTACAAAACACAAACACTTGCAAACTACACATAAATCCGCACAGGCAGGCCGCAGAGACTAGGTGGAGGTCCAACGACATACATCCTCAAAAACATATCATTCACATCACTAACCATTCCACCACACATAAACACCATGAAAATGGAGTTCCAAATCACCAAAATACACAAGACCCTACACATCCACCCCAGAGACACCACCCAACCAGACCACTTTACTGAAGACACAGACATCACCAACACTTTCACCCACCTCACCACACTGGACAACACCATCATTACAGACGACAAATGTACAGGCCTCCCACTGGAACTCCTCCACAGATAATCACAGAGGCTTACTCACAGCCAACATTCTATTAAACTCGACCCACACCATACTAAACCTTGACACCCCCACTCCCACACCATCAAACATCCAACAGCAATCAACCTCCCCAGATATCACCACAGCCACCAACAGAATCACCTGGAAAACACTACACGCTCTCAACTCTGACTATCTCCCCATCAACATAACATACAACACCAAAAATAAATTCAAACTCAATCAACACAGATACAAATTACTGCAAAGCAAACGGGGAAGACTTCACCAATGAAATATAACAACTACTAAACAACATCCATACAGCCAACACCATTCTCACAAACATAATACTGACAGCCGAAAAGCACAACATACCCAAAGGCAAAATTCACAACAAACACAGACTCCTCCCAGAAAACATCAGAGACATCATCAAACAGAGAAACACAATCCGCCAACAGAACCACCAAGACCCACAGATCAACATCCTCAACAGTACAATACACACTCATACAAGAACACCTTATCAACTGTTGGGACCACAAAACCAACACACGCATCATCTGGAACACAATAGCAGGACTCGCAAACAAAAAACCGAAACAAACACACAACCAGTCAATCACCTTCAACAACACAACAGCCATAAGCAACCAACAGAAAGCAATCTCATTCAACAAACAATTCACGAGCACCATAACCCAGTTAAATAACAGAAAAATAGAGACACAAAGAAAATCACCCCAATACCCATACTCATCACCTCCGCACAAACCAAACTAACAATAAAACTGGCAAAAAAACAACAACTCCACAGGTTCAGACAACATAAACATATGACACCTCAAACACCTTGGAAACACTCACCAAAATATACAACGCTGCCATAAACACAAACACCATCCCCAACATCTGGAAAACAGCCAAAACCATTCCCAAAGCAAAGAAAGACCCCTCCATAGGCACCTCCTACATACCCGTCTCCCTCCTTTCCCCCATTGCCAAAACCCTAGAAAAATCATCCTTCCCTACATAACCTCAAACACTCAACCACAACAGCACTACACAAAATAAACAACAAGATTTAACCAAAAAAGACCCCCCACATGCACCATAGCAATAGGCTTAGACACAGTACACCTACACAACCTTGCATCTAAAATGCACAGCACCACCATTCTCAAATTCACATCCAAGGACCCAAAAATCCTTGGCCTAACATTGGACACCAAACTCACCTTTGCTAAACACATAAACAACACCATAACAAACCCACACTGGGAGAAACCAAGAAAACTATTTACTACATACAAAACTATCACTCGACCTATAATAGAATACACAAACACCATATGGTGCCCCAACACATCCACTACAAACTTCAGACCATCCAAACAGCTGCATTCTTGACACAAACATACAACACCTACACGATGAAACAATAAAAATCCTCCCAATATAAACACACCTCAAAACTGCATGCCTCTCAACTCGGAAAAAAACGCACAAATCCAGACTACCCACTTGTCTCACTCGCACAACAGTCGACAAACTCAAGACACATGAAACAAACAATCTTCGACAACAACAACAATTACACCAGCAACCTGGAGACAACTCCACAACACACCACACCACACAATAAACAATAGAACAACACAAGAAACTTATCCACACACAAATAGTCACAGACTACACAAACAGCTGGCCACCAAATAAAAAACTGAAAACACAAGCACTAGACATAAACAAACAGCGAGCAAACATTCCCACACAACACCCGCAGTCCTGCAACTGGCACAGCTGAGGGCAAACAAATCTCCACGACTACAAGAATGCTCACACAAAACAGCCCCCAGACACACACACACTACACCAAACTGTGCCAACACCACACACTACACACCTCTCCACATGCCCGAATGTGCGGTCGGACTTGGCACCAGTGGGAGAGGCGGGGCTGCTTGCCTGGTGGTCAGACCTGCTGGGGTGGGGGCTGGACCCTCCGACGTGAGGGCTCCATCTTCTTTGTCGTGGAGGGAGTAGGGTCGACAACAACAACAACCAAAATACGCCAACTTAGGTTGCATTAAAAAATTTGCCAGAACACCAACATCATCCTGATATGGCATAGGTTTATATATTTCTTAGTGTCCAATGTAGGCCTAACCTAATATATTTGTAATTTCCACTGAAACATTTTATAAGCCAAGGTGTTTCTTTTACCAAAATGTTCATCAATTGAAACTTATCTCTCCTGTGACAAGATCAGCTAAGAAATAAACAAACTTAGGCCTCATCAGGTGATGTTGGTGTTCTGATGAATTTTTCAACACAATCTAAGTTGGCATCTTTTGGTTGTTGTTATCGACCCCATTCCCTTCTCGACAAAGAAGATGGAGCCCCAACCCCCTCACCCCTCACCGCTCCTACTGGGTCTGTCCAGAGGGTACGACCTCACATGTGGGCATGTGAAGAAGTATGTGCTGCTGGCACATTGGCAGTTTGGTGTGTTTGTCTAGGGCTATTTTGTTCAGGTAGTCGTGTAGTCTTGGCGATTTGTTTGTTCATAGCTGTGCCAGTGTTCTGCATGTTCTGGGCCATCAAGCTGAAAATTAAACTCTACATCCATTTGCGAAAGAAACATGTTATGTTTTTCAGTTCACCAGATGTAGAATAATAAAAAACATAGTTCATTGTATTGCAACTTTTTGCAAAGTTATTTTGAAATAAAATGCCTATTAAAAAATTAATAACCATTAAAGCCTGCAGGATGAACGAAGGGTGTTCATAAAGATTGTGACTGAAAAATTGTATCACTCAGCCATTGTGTAAATGTTGCTTAAATCAGCTTAATATGCAGCTGATATCGACCGCAACATTTGTGTAATGATGGAAAAGTATTATAGTTGCATTCTCATATCAATTTTATTGGAAAAAATTGAAAAACGTGACAACAAAATGACATTAGTTTGTATCTACAATACAGCTTGAAATTTTTCAAAACAAAATAAACCAATTTTGTTTACACGCATTAATATTATTAACTTGTTTCTTTTTCAAATGTTTATTATTGCTTTATTAAAACTAATAGCACACCATTCTAATATATACTTTCAAACTGGTCTAGCTAGACGTTAATTTACAAACTTAACTAAATTTTTGTTGTCATTGTACAGCCAACAGCACAATAATCGCACATTTTTCAAACAGAAAAATTTGAATAATGAAGTTATGAGTTATTATTTTTTGTTGTAAATTCCATACTGTGAAAATCTAGGGTAGATTTTCACAGTATGGAATTTACAACAAAAAATAATAATTCATAGCTTCATTGTTCCTAAAATCAAATAAAAATACCTAGTAATATATTAAAACCAATAATAATAATATAGATGATATATAAGAATTCAAGTCATTGTCTAACGCCGACAACGACAACATCAGAATTACTACGCCTATATCGAGCTTCGCTACACACGCTTGACAAAAACTCTGTGACAGTTTGAAATGTCTAAGGAATAAATTATATTTGGAAGTGAGATTTTTAACCTTTATTAATGTTGTATGCGATCAATGCATATTTCAAAATCCACAATTATTTTGCTGTCGATGGTACATCAGACACTCACATTCAAAACCAAAATCTAATCTAAATTTTAAGTGAGTTTGGCTTCTATTTTCCTATTTAAATGTATATAAACATCTTTTATTTGTAATTTAACACAAAATGAATATGTTCAGAAAAGAAACAGCTTTTAGAACTTTTTGAATTAAATTGCTATGAAAACGACCAATTTTCAAAAATGACGTAACATTTTTCAAATTTTTCTGATAAAATTGATCTGAGAGGCAGCTGATAACTTCCATTCTACTATAACTTTTGGGGTTGACAATGGTATATGTGAAGTCTTTTGTCACTATGACATTAATTCCCCACAATATCTTGCAATAATAATAAACAAAAAACAAGCAACAAACCTGAAGGTGTTCGATACATTGAGTAATCTTTATTTTTTATTTTTTTTTCTTCCGTCTTCATCACGCTGGACAAGATGTTGTCTGCGGCACTAGTTGCTGAAACCCAACATAACTTTATTTTTTTCAAAATTAAGCTATGTTTTAATATTTATCAACCTAAAGATAAGAACAAGTTTCAAAACCACTAAACCTATCTCTCTAGGCATAGCACCAAGACAGTAATGAAACAATAGATGGAAGGAGATAGTCAGGCACCTCCTACCACCCAAAGGTTGCCAGTCGAAAGAGGTATCTTGTCAGGAGGAAAAACTTCCCAGGGGACTGCCATGAAACCATTCAGACCTCAGCATATACAAATTTACCACTGATCACACCATCTTTTACCTACACATTACAGTATAACTCATCTTTTCCTGCTATAATTTATCTTAGTTATGCTAAATTTATACTATGCTATGCCCAATTACTTCCTTTTCTAGTTCTAATTTCTCAGTTATGCTCAATCACTACCTTCTTGAACATCTAGAAGCACTAGAGTGGCTGAGTGACTAGGCTCCATTAGAGTTTCCAAAAAGGAAGCTGGGGACAACCAGTAAGTTTTTGAGAAATTCACCACATGAAGATTTATGAATGGAAGATTGTCCAAACAGCAACTAGAGGTTAATCAGCACAGCCAGGTTAGGTGATTACCTAGCACAACCGGGTTAGTTGATTAGTGCCTACCAGTTATCACCTCAAAGAGTTGCAGGACTATGGTCACCGAACCCAGGTATAGAGCAATGTTAGCAACCTGCTGCTGGGCCACAAAAAATAATTCAAGTATTCCCCAAGTGGGTAACAACTTTTTGGTCGGGGTGATCAAACTATGAAGAACAACTAGTTAAGATTTTGCAATATCTTATAATATCTAGTACTTTGTGACTAGAGTGCTGAAGAATTATTTTTCAGATATTTTTTAAGGCAGAAATGGGAAAGTTTGAGACAAGTCTTGGGTTTTGGAGAACAAAAGCAGATACCTTGAGAGCACAAAAACTCTCATTTCTGGCACCCTGTCTGTAAGCACACCAGTGTGGACAGGTTGGGTGATCAGAAGTTAGACATAAATGTTGCATGGGCAGTGTTTTTTAAGAGATTAATTTTAATAAATTATACCTTGAAAAACCTACTTACAAGGAGTGGAGGACTTTGCGGCTTCTTTGGCTTGAGCTATTCGAACGTTTTTTAAGTGTCGGCTTCCCTTGTAGTGGCCGTCAAGCTGGTCTTGAGAGGTGGCTGCAACTGCACACATACTACACCAAAATCTACGGATAAAATAGATTTCTTTATTTCTCAATTTTCTAGTTGTATTTTTATGCAGTGAATATGCTAACAAAAGTAATTATAATAAAATTTGGGGCTTTTATATAGGGAGTCTAATTAAACTTAACCGATCTCTGCCCCGCTTCACACATAACCTTAATATTACTATCCACATCAAGTGATGTGTACCCAAGGATATGCAGCCGACATATGGTAAGCTTAGCATATAAGATTTTAAGAGAATACAGCCAGGTTCAAATCCAATGAAATAAGTCTTAGAGCATGTGCAGCATCAATCTTTGGGCAGCGTTTGTACCCACTCAGCTACCATCTCTCATAACATGTACAGATACATCTCCCCATGATGTGCGAGTTTCAAGAATACCCTTAGTATGACCTTAACTCAATACCAATGTGCCAAATTAATATTTTTGAATTCATGGAGTCCAACAAATTTTATAAGCTGAGTCCTTTATCATAACAGGTGAATGAAATAACTTTAATTATTCAAAACCTAGTTATTTCAACAAATTCAATTTTAGAAAAAAATATTTAAGATATATCATTCCTAAGGCATATAATATATTTTTCATTTATGTTGAATGATCATTGTTCTAAAATTAAAAATTAAAAAAAAATGTTTAGTCTACTTTTGAAAAAATTACAAACATCTTAATTTTTTTTTTTTTTTATTATTATAGAATATTATACAGCACATTAGCTACAATGGCAAAGAGCGCTGTTCTGTGTGAT
>JARUHE010337887.1:0-10600 GCA_031471125.1 Archaeomysis grebnitzkii | reverse complement strand
TAATAATAATAATAATAACAATAATATTAATAATAATAATAATAATAATAATAATAATAATAATAATAATAATAATATTAACAATAATAATAATAATAATAGTGATAATGATAATAATAATAATAATAATAATAATAATAATCTTGTTAAATACCTTTAAATTAAAAACATTATTTTCTCATAAGGAACAAGCTCTAGCATGTTGTGAAACCTCTGTTGTTTATAAATTGCGTTGTGCTCATGCGAAGCATCTTCGTTGGCTCGACCAAACGTTCACTGCAGAACAGAGTTGAACAACATACTGGAAAGTCCCACAGAACAGGTATGATAATAACTAAACCTGACCCATTTCCAAACAGGGACGATTGTTTTAGTTGTAAAACTCAAATTACTTATTAAAGTTTTAAGTAATTGATAGAACACTAAATGAGTTTAAGCTCTGTTTTTTGAAGAGTTTTTTCTTAAAATCAAACCAGCCCTAAATATTTCAAATTCGGTTGTCCCTTTAAACATTTAGCAATAATAATGTTTACTATACTTTACTATACTATACTTTACTATACTTTACTATACTTTACTATAATAATGTTTACTATACTTTCGAACAATGCAAATGTTTTTGTGTGAAAATTGGGCAATAGTCATAAATGAAGTCTTATATTCTTTTTAAAAACATTTTTCAAATAATTTTGTAAACACATTTTTAAAAAGGAAAAACCATATTTTCTGTAAAGTCATACTTAGGTTTGAGTATAAAAGAAGAGTTTTAAAATAATTTTGTTTAAAATATTTATGTGTTTCAGAAATTGAATGCTTATATACCAAACTGGAAATTGTCATTGGCGCGCAGCTGGATTATGATTGGTTTCAATTGGCTTTATTGTTGGCTAATGCTTGACTAGTCTATGGCTAGCGATCGAAATGTCCCAAAATCGAGGACTGGCTAGTCATTAGATACTGTTGGTCTATTACGGCTCAATGTTTCACAGCCAGCATATATCCAAATAATAGCGGCATTGGTTCAAGCACTAGCCAAAATTGGCCGTTGACTAATGTACGGTCCAATGTTGACTGACATTCGGTTTGTTGCCTGGTTATTATAGCTTAGTACCGGTTCAGTTGCAGCTTGCAGTTGGTGCACATTTGGTTTAAAGGTGGGTAGCATTTGGCTCACTACCGGCTTAAGGATGGCTCGCTTTTGACTCACTAATGGCCTAATGGGTATGTTCTATGAACTGAAAATGGCTCATTGATAAACAATCAAAAAAAATAAATGCTGGCTGATTGAGAGATATTCCCATTCAATCCAATGTTTGCTTGTAGCCAATTATAGAAGCATCAGAGTTAGCTGAAAAATGCATGGAACAAGATAACCAGTTAAAAAAATGTAGTGTTGGATGTAATGAAGATGAACCGCTGATAACCAATTAAAAATTCTAAGTGTTGGCTGATAATTGGATGATCCAACTATAACCAATTTAGATAAACATTTTCAGGTGGCCAAGAAGAGGATGAGAGGATGGGCCAATGATAACCATACAAAAGAAATTGCGTTGGCTGATATATGTATGGGCCACTGATAACTAATTGCATAAATGGTGTGTACATCATTAACCAATTAAAACCAATTCTATCCGTTTTAGACCAATGGATAGCCGTTGAAAGTTTCCCATTATTTAATTATCTGTATTATTTTTTTATGGTTATTCTAAAATCTTTGACTTTAATGGTTTTTAATGACAAAAACTTTGCTTAGACCTTAGACATCATTTCCAAATAAAAATAATTTAAAATCAATAAGAAATTTAATGGAGGGCAATAAGAGTTATGGCATAAAAATGTAAGTAATTTTAAAAAAATGTGATATAAGACCAAATACAATCTATTATAGTGAAATAAAATAAATAATGTACAACTCATAGTCAGTAACAATTAAACGTGAATAAAATGTTTACAAAATATATTTAATTTAAATATTAAAGTAAATTAAAATATTCACAAAAAAATATGGATGAAAGAGTAAAAAATTAGTGGTGAACGCTAATTATAAAAAAAATAGTTCAGTAATAATATTTCTAAGAGCAATACTAACAACAATAATAATTATAATACTTATAATAATTATAAGTATAATAAAAATAATACTAATAAAAGTAAGCATTATAGTAATAATAATAGTGCAAGTTATAATGATAATAACAGACTACATATAGACTTAAACATTATGTTCAGTAAAAAACATTATAGTTTATTTATTTGTGTAAATTCCAACCATATGCGAGCTAACATGGGACAGTAGAACATGGTGTTCTATTTTTAAAGCATTATTGATTGTTCCTATTATTGCTTTATAAGCGATGCTCTTTCACAGGAAGGTAATTCAAGCCAAGATACCAACTCTCAAGAAAATAGAAAACTAGCTCAACGATGAAGGTATAAAGAATAAGAAGCTTCGCTTTATAAGCGATGCTTTTTCACAGGAAGTTAATATTATCTTTTTTGTCTTCTTTTTTTTGGGAATATATTGAACGTTTTATAAATGAATATGTAAAGAAACTATTATTTAATGTCATTTTTATGATGTATATTATCAATATTGTAAGATTTTTTTTATTATGACTGTGTTTTATATGTAAAGAAACTATTATTATATATATGCCTTAGTTAGCTAATTTTGTGCTATTATATGCTTCATGTAATATGCAAGAATAAATAAAGTATAAGTCTAAAGTCTAAGTCTATTGTTAGTAGTACTGTTATTACTCAAGTCAAGATGCGACCTCTCAAGAAAAAGTAAAATTACCTCAACAATAAAGGTATCAAGAATAAAAACCTTCCTTTATAAGCGATGCTCTTATCCAGGAAGTTAATTCAAGCCAGGATGCAACCTCCCAAGAAAATATGAAACTACCTCAACGATAAAGGTATCAAAAACAAAACTCTTGCTTTATAAACAATACTCTTATCCAGGAAGTTAATTCAAGCCAAGATGCGATTTCTCAAGAAAAAATAAAACTACCTCAACGATAAAGGTATTAAGAATAAGAAAAAAAATTAAAAATGAATATGTAAAGAAACTTTTATTGAATGTCACTTTTATGAAGTATATTATGAATATTGTAAGATTTTTTTATTATGATGTATATTATGAAAACTGTAAAAGAATTTATTATGATGTATTTTATGAATATTGTAAAATTTGTTATTATGATTTATATTATGAATACTGTAAGATTTTCTTATTATGAATGTGTTTTATATGTAAAGAAACTATTATTATACAATATACTGTATATGCCTTAGTTAGCCAATTTTAGGCTATTATAGGCTTCTTGTAATGTGCAAGAATAAATAAAGTATAAAGTATAAAGTATATTAATATTAATGTTATTACTATTAGTATTATTTTTGCTATTGATATTATTGTTTTCTTATTATTTTATCATTATTATAATTAGTATTATTATAAAACTCCTTCCATGACTCTTCATGAATACTCTTATTGGTTAAGTCCCTCGCAAGCAAACTATGAAGTTGGGATAAAAGTTTTCAAACTCATTATCATAATAATTATAATGATAAGAATATTAATGATAAGAATACTAATGATAAAAATGACAACAATAATATTAATAATAATAATAATAATAATAGTAATAATAATAATAATAAAAATAATAATAATACTAATATTAATAATAATAGAACTAGAACCAAAAATGAAATTCATGAACAGTGTTTTAATCAAATTAATAAATTAATATTTTTATTTTCATTCATTTATGACAGATAATGCAATTAATTAATTGCGTTTTCATGAATTAAATATCCTTCAAAATGAAACATACTTCATTAATTCTTCGGAATGAGAGTATCATGTTTCAATTATTTTTATTTGATTCAATCGAATTTATGGAAATTAAAACCCATAGGCTTTAGAAAATGCAGCAAGTTAAAGATTTTTTTCATGAATTTATATGTTTTTTAATTTATTTTTTTACATTTTGATGAACACTTTCTATTAATTCTAATGACGCACAAACATAATAATATCAATTTTTCAGAATACAATCACAATCAACACTGGCCCATACAACTAAAATTAATTTTGAACAAAATAATAGGGCTAATCTTATGAAACACTCAGGCTAGAAAGATATATTTTTAACTGTTTCTTAAAAAACAGAAAAGAGGTTATACACTTCAGTATTTCAGGAAGTGAATTCTATTGCTTAGGTGCTGTATAAAAGAAAGACCTCTTCCCAAATTTGGTTTTTAGCCTTGGGACATTTAGGGTGACGTTGTTCTGAGATCTAAGAGTTCTGGCTGGGACATACCTTTCAATATTATCATCAAGATTGGAAACACTCATGTTATGAAGGAACTTGTATGTAAAAATTATCACCTTTTAGAGAATGCGTTTCCTAATATGCAGCCAATGCAGTTGGTCAGGTATAGGAGCTGTATACGCTCACAAAGCGGTTATCTTTATCATCATCATTACCCACATCAAGTGATGTGTACCCTAAGGATATGCAGCGACATATTGTGCTTCCTTCAAGCCGGGGTGAGCTTAAGACTTAGCATATGGTATTTTAAGGGAATACAGCTAAGCTCAAAATCTCAATGGAATAATCTTAGATTGCACTTGAATCGATGCCAATGAGATTTTCTTACGCAGCCTTAATCTTCAGTCGACTATTGTATCCACTAGGCCATCACTATCATATATATTTATATATTTTTCCAAAACATGATTAATTTAAACAGTTAATATTATTTTTTTCTAAGAAATTATAATCATACTGAACAAAAAACTTTTTATTTAGGTTGAAACGTTTTGATGGTTTGGATTTGAAAGATTTTTAGACAAAGCATAAAAACAATACTAATTATTTCAACCTTTCGTATTGTGAACGGAATAGCATTGGATGGCTTTTTTGTATCTCTCCAAATTGACACCTATTAATTACTACAACTATTGAAGTTAGTATCTTATGGTTTGGAAAAATTTTTACAAAGGCCAATAAGAAAAATTAGCCAGTATAGAAAATTATATGCAGAAGCACATTTAAGAATAAAAAATGTGGGTAAGCACAATTCATTTTTAAAAATTTAGAAAAACACTACATGAAAATAGATTAGAAGTATGTTACATAAAAACTGTTTAGAAAAAAATACATAAAAATAGTTTAAAAGTACATTATATAAAAATAGTTTAGAAGTACATTGCATAATAAAAATAAAAACAAAAACGCTGTTCAAAAAATAAATTTATCCTAAAGATATGTGTAGCAGCATACTTCATAAAAAAGATATTTGTAGAAGCACATTTCATAAAAGAAATATGTACATAAGCATATTTCATAAAAAAGTGTGTGAGATATACTTCATAAAAAAAATATGTATAGAAGCATATTTCATAAAAAAAGATGTGTAAAGGCAATTTCATAAAAAAATATATGTAGAAGCATATTTCATAAACAAAATGTGTGCACAAGCATATTTAAAAAAAATATGTGCAGAAGGATATTTCATAAAAAGTATGTGTAGAAGCATATTTCATAAAAAAAATATGTGTAGAAGCATTTTTCATAAAAGAAAGAATGTGCGGATCCATATTTCATAAAGAAAAATGTTTAAAGGCATATTACATAAAGAATATATGTGTAGAAGTATATTTCATAATAAAAATATGTGCAGAAATGTATTTCATAAAAAATATGTGTAAAAGCATATTTCATTAAAAAAGTATGTGCATAACCTTATCTCATAGAAAAAAGATATGTAAAGGCACATTTCATTAAAAAAAAGTATGCGTAGAAGCATTTTTCATAAAAAAAGATATGTGGAGAAATATATTTCATAAAAATATGTGTAAAGGCATATTTCAGAAAAAAAACATGTATAGAAGAATATTTCATAAAAAAATGTGCATATGCACATTTAATAAAAAAAATATCTGCAGTACCATGTTTCATAAAAAAAGATGTACATAAGTATAATTCATAAAAAAAAATATGTGCAGAAACATATTTCAGAAAAAAATATATGTAGAAGCATACTTCATAAAAAATATGGGCAGAAGCATATTTCATGAAAAAATATGTGCAGAAGTATATTTCAGATAAAATATGTGTAGAAACATACTTCATAAAAAGATGCGCAGAAGTATATTTCATAAGAAACATGTGCAGAAGCATATTTCAGAAAAAAAATATGTGCAGAAGTTTATTTCAGAAAAATTATGTGTAGAAGCATATTTCATAAAAAAAAATTTGCAGAATCATATTTAATAACATCAACGGCATGCGAAGTTTTCCGAATAATTCAAACTAATTTTTCTAAGTTTTCCAAAAACCATCTTTAACTGAATAATAATAGAATATATTGAATCGATAAAATTAGTTAAATAAGTGGTGAGTCATCAACAAAAAAAATATTAATGATTAATAAAAAAATACTACTAATGGTTATAATTATTAATACTGAAGTTAGAACGAACATTTATGGTAAAATACACACCCACACCCACATCCACATTAACACATCCCACACACACACACCCACACACACACACACATACACACACACACACCCACATACACATCCACATTAACACATCCCACACCCACACACACACACACATCCACATACACACCCACATACACACCCACACACACACCCACATATAATTTGTATAATTTGAAGAAAAGTTTTAGTTTATCAACTCAATGAATTGTTTTAATTAGAAAAAGTTTTAATACATCAGTTGTTTGAATTTAATATCATCTCCATGGTGTTTCGACAATTTACATTATATAAATAACTTGAATGCAAGAACAAGTTTAAAGCTATCAGAACATTTATTATTTTCTGTCTTTAATTGTTATAGTTACCTTTTGTTTTCCAAAGGTGTTGGTATAATGTTATTTTCTCAACAAATTAAGCTATAATTCATCACGAAAATATCATAATATTTTCTTTTATGTGTATGTAACATGAAGTGGCAAAATTGTACAGTCATAGTATTTTCTTTCATGTATATGTAAGATGGTGCATTAAGCACTTTTGAACATGTTGCCAGTATTAAGATATTTGAGCTTAAAAAGCTGTCTGAGTTGCGGTCATCTGCACCTTGTAAATCTGAACAAAAACGAATAACTCCTAGAGCTGTAGTAATTATAATCCATGCCATGACCACAATTGTTTATCACCTAAACTAAACTATAAACAAAAAATATAACAATTTTATCAGGGTGTCCATCCTAAGGACACCTTATTACAATCGACATGCGTGAGTCAGTCCGTCGTTGTCGTCGTCGTCGTCTGCGTCGTCGTCGTCAGCGTCTCGCGTTCAGAATTTAGGTGAAGGTAAATGTTAAAGTTTTTCATTTTTTATTCCACAGTTTTTTTATTTGAACGAAGTTTATAAATAATGAGCTGAATAACAACTTCGCTGAAATAAAAAAAATTCTATATATTACATTATCTTTAAAAAATAACATTTTATAGCTTTAATTAACTTTGAAAAAATTCACTGGTTTTAAAAAAGGTGAAGGTAAATGTTAAAGTTTTTCATTTTTGATTTCACAGTTTTTTTTATTGAACAAAGTTTATAGATAATAAGCTGAATAACAACTTTGCTTATATAAAAAAAATTATATATTATATTTTCTTTAAAAAATTACGTTTTATAGCTTAAATTAAATTAAATTAAAGAATTTCACTGTTTTTATAAAAGGTGTTCATCTAAAAAGCATTACACTAAGAAAACATATAAACTGACTATTTCAAAAAATCACAAAGATTTGATAATACTTATTGAGTGAAAGGTGTTTACAAAGTATGTATCTTTCATGCATATTAAATTAAAACTTTTCAACACGAAAAATGAAAAATATCTATATATTGATTCTTTCCAAATAACTAATTAAAGTCCTAAGACCAATGAAAACCTGTTTATATAAAAACAAAGATTAAAAAGAAATGATTGAGTTCAAGCTGCTCATACTGCGTGCGTGTGTGTGTGCGTGTGTGTGTGCGTGTGTGTGTGTGTGCGTGTGTGTGTGCGTGTGTGTTTGTATGTGGGCGCGTGTGTGTGTGTGTTTATAAGAGATCTAACACATATGCATAGACAATCTTAATTGAAGAAAGTAATTATACAATAGAAGTGCACCTGATACTACTTCAGTGGTAACAAACACAGTGATGGTAATAACAACAACTATAATATTATTATTATTAACAAAAATAATAATATTAAGTCAACTGTGTCTAGACAAAAACATTTCCTTGATTTTCTAACCCCCTCCCCTCTTGTCTTCTTATCAATTCATGGTTGGAGGGAAGAAGGGGGGGGGAGGAATAAATGACTTCTTGCGTTTTACGACTTTTTATTTCTGTTACATTTTAAACTTGACCTCAAAATAGCTTTTATTTATTTTTAATTTGCAAGAATTAAATCTTTCACTTTTCACTGTTTTACTCAAAAAAGCAGAAACAAAAAAATGTTTTTTTGTTGCTGTGTTCAAACAATCTACAAAACTAACATGCACGGCGGTTGACTGATCAGAATTGTCTTTGCAATTTTTAAACGCTTGTAAAGTTGTGATCAAAAACTAAATTGTGCCATGAACATTACGAAGCCACAAAATTGATTCCCTGTGACTTGATGAACAGAATATTTGAGAGATGGTGACCAAGTTTATGCGAACTCAACGCGTCTGGAGATCAATGTTGCATAAGCAATTTTCATTAGCATTGATTCGAGTTCGCTCTAAGCCCTAAAGCTACTTAATTGAGAATGACTGTATTCTTTTAAAATCTCATATGCTAAGCTTACCCTAGCTGTATATCTTTTGGGCACACATCATCGCATGTGAGTAATGATGATGAGAATGACAAGCGTTTTATGAGCTATTTCAGTTGAAAAGCGTTTTATAAATTTTATGCATTATTATTATTACCAAATGTTCATTCATTGCAAATGACAATTCATTGTAGAGAGAGTAGTCTTATCATTCCAAGTACATTCAAAATATTTATTGTGAAAATATGTTTACACTCAAAACAACAGAAAAAATATTCAATAATTACGTTTAACGAAATGTAAATGTATGACATAAATACTTTCAAGCAACGGTTACCCATGGATGAGCTGGAGTCAAGGTGTGTGATGCTTTCTAAACCATGGGGAGATCAAAGTTAAATTTTTTGATACAACCTTAAATGAAAAAAAATGTATTACTTGCATATTCATAACATGAAGTTCTGGGAAAATTGAACACATTTTACGTAACTTTTTTTCTCAAACGCTTCAAAAACGCATGGAATGAAGAGTTTGAATAGCTTAAGCATCAAACGTCAACCCTATGGAACAGCTTTAGGATGTCCTAAATATGTTAATTGAATAGTTGTAAGCAGGTTTTCGCCTATTATCAATAAACTGATGCTAACAATGTCCAGGGGAATGCACAGTTTTCAAAAGAAATATGTACAAAACAAAGATTAGGTTAGCATTTCAAGTAAGCACTCACTGATTTATAGAAAAAAATATAATAAAAATAATTCCATAGCTATTTTTCAACCTGGTGAATATATTAAGTTTGGTGCTCTAGTGTTGCAACATTTGGGTAAGCTTTGATTATTATTTGAATAGAAATATTGCAATTCAAATTTTATTTTCAAATTCAGTGTAAAACATACGAGTACAATGTATAGAAAAATGTATTTGAAACTGAATTGAATTTATTAATATATTAAAGTTCTTTAAACTGTATTTCCTATATAAAATAATTCATCACATGTGCACTCGTCGGAGAGTTCCATTTGTGATGAATAAAACATATTTTTAATTAAAAGGTAACATTTTGCATCATTTCACCCTTGATTTAATTATCACACTGCCTGTCCTCATGTTAAATGAATATACAGGACTAAATCGTCGCAGACTATGTAGATCGCTGACTCTTTTTAATTAAAAAAAAGTTAAAGTAATAGAAATGAGCAACCAAATGTAGGCACTGGGAGTTTGGCATTCATGAATTATTCTGAAATAGAGCTCTAATCCAAGATAAACATATTTGATGTATATAGGTTGTTTATAAATGCATTTCATGTTGAAAACGAACGTCCAAGGAAACGTTTGTTTATACAATCACCTATTTTAATTAAGCCTATATATTTATGATACAAATTTTGTAGAATAAAAGTAAACACTGGAACCTACTCCCTGCTAACATTAGTTTAAAATCATAATTATTCAAGATTTACAATTATAATTTTAAAAATTAAATTTAAAAAATGTTTTAAACAGTTATTGTTTGTTGTCTTGTGCATGAATGTCTTGTTCGGTATTTGTGAGGAACTGTGTTACTAATTGGATCAACAATAGCACAAGTGAAGCAAGCTTTATGTTGTTTGAATGTGGGTTACCTCACTTGTGCTCAAGTGAAGCAAGCTTTATGTTGTTGAATGTGGGTTACCTCACTTGTGCTCAAGTGAAGCAAGCTTTATGTTGTTTGAATGTGGGTTACCTCACTTGTGCTCAAGTGAAGCAAGCTTTATGTTGTTTGAATGTGGGTTACCTCACTTGTGC
>JARUHE010337876.1:0-10600 GCA_031471125.1 Archaeomysis grebnitzkii | reverse complement strand
ATTAAAACCAATAACCAAGCCTATATGAAAAGAAATAAGAATAGTATAGATGATATATAAGCATTCAAGTCATTGTCTAACACCGCCACCGACGACGACATCGGAATCGCTACGCCTATGTAGAGCTTCGCTACGCACGCTCGACAAAACCTGCTATTAAGGATTTATGTATTTATCCTCTACAGTGAAGACATATTGTTTCCAGTCATTCTTTTTCAGAATGTTTTTTATGTTTCCTTCGGTCGGTACAGTGAATTGAACAATAATTACTTGCTTTATCTTGGTCGAGTGCATAACTATATCTGGCCAACTAAGAAACGTCAATCAATGCTAATAATGAGAAATTTCTTCAGCCAATCACAACGAACTGACAGTAGTGACGTCTTCGAATATTCGAAGCAGTCACGTGACAGTGACGTCACTTCGTTGTGATTGGCTGAAGAAATTTATCATAATTAACATATTGGTTAATCTGGCTCTGTGACTGTGATATATTTTTCACGAAAAATGTAAACATTATGTACTTTTAATTACTATAAATATACGTATTCAATGGCTTACCTTTTTCAACAGAAACAATTGTCCAACATAAGGGGTTAATATAGTTATTTCACTTCCCTTGTAACCTTGCATAACTAGGTATCGAGCAAGAGCAACAGCCATTTCTGCTTCGTGTAGATTTTTATAACTGTTCCCTTCTTTTTCCTAAAAGAAAAAACCTTTCTATATTTATTATTCTCAGGTTATTTTGAAAAATAGAAAATCTCAAAACAATTTTTCCTGCCAACAAAAATTTGACTACTTTTTATATTTAAAAATCAAAATAATATTGTTGAAAGAAAAATATTATTGACTGAAACATTCTTGCTATGATATTTGATTTATCAATTATGTGTGTACCCTAAAAAAACTGAGTAATAGTTTTGAAAACAAATTAAGAATACTGTAAAAATTAAAAATATGTTTTTGCTAAAAATTTTCTATGTTCTACTTTACCTGATTGAGAATGAATGAATACAGAAACTAGTCGTAGATGAATGGCAAAATCTCAAGAATATGAACTTTTTAGCAAAGAAAGTAATCTTAGTAATGTTAAAAATAATGAACCGCTTCTTATTATTATTAATAACTTTCAAATAAAAAACTTTCAACATTTATGGAAAAACAGTCCATATAATAAAATCTGTTTGATTTCTTTTTGCAAACAATTATTTTTGATAGATTTAAGTCAAAACAAATTTGTTCATAATTAGACAAGTCAGACAAGTAAAAGTTATACAGAGCTTTCACTTACAACATTTAACTGTGGATATTCCAAAGCTTTAACACTACAAAAGAACGAGACTTTATTAAAAACTAACTACAGTGAATCCCGCATATATGGACTAGCCGGGGTCCATAAATGCGGGATCTTGTTTAGGTTCAAAAAGCAAGTGACAACAGACTAGTATTTTATGATATATGTATTGAAAAAAGAAAACAATGAAAATAAATTCTTATACGTATCTGAAAAAGAAAATGATTAAAGTTACAAGTTGCCTTATACATCAATGTGCAGTTTGTACACCTAAACATAATTGTTTATATGTGCGAAATTCTGCATAAATCAGATTCAATATATGCGAAATACCATATATGCAGGATTTCACTGTATATGTTGATTTGATGAATACCATAAATAAGAGAAGTATTTTACAAACCTCAACACCAGTTATTATTGAATATTGAATAAATATTACAAATGGCAAAGCCGCATAAAATAATATTTCAAAAATTATTATTCTATTTGACTTAGATTTAATTTTATTCTTGTACAATACAAGGAGCCTAAAATAGTATAATATTGGCTAATTAAGGTATATAACTATATATCACAATATAAATCATAAAAATATTCGCTTTACATATGTAACACATTCATAGTAAAAACAATATTTAATATTAATAAACATAGTTGCAACTCTTGAAAGATTTTTTAAAATTCTTGTGTTGACAAAGAACGTTTATTTAATATTTTTATGTTAGTATTCTACACATCATGTACTTTTATAATTAACATCTTAACCGTTTCTTGTAACACTAGTGATACATAAGTCTAATGACTTATTCCATCTTATGTAACAACAGTTTGTTTTATTTAAATTAATGTAAGCATAATAAACCATTAGATTTATGTACCATTGGTGTTACAAGGAACGGTTAAAGTGTTAAATGAACATTTGTTGTTGTTTAATGAAAAAAGTTTTTTATCGACATAACCAAATTTATGTTTTTTAGGTATGATAACACATTGCTCTTTCCTTATTACTGACAGTATATCATAGCATTCAATTATTTACTATACCTCGCTTTATGAGACCTACTTGTCATTTAAGATTGTAGAATAGGAAATAGTGTATTTTCACTCTTAAAATTTATTCAAAAAACTTTTAGATAATAAAGGCATTTTTAAACAATTAATGATGATGAAAATATTGAACATACCTTATCCTCATTTATTTGATGATCAACAAAGTAGAGAGAGTGGAGAAGACCCTTGACTTCTGCATATGACTTCACAGAAACATCATCTTTCAAATCAGGATAGAGCAGAGGAAGTCTCATTATTTCAGAGATTGAAGGTCGCATTCGATGTTGATATTCTAGCATACTATAGCTGGAATGTAAATTTATCAAAACTATTAAATTACGTATTTTATTAATTTAATTGATTTAATTAATAAAATTAATAAAAATAAATTAAATTGCGTGGAAATAAGCAAAGAACATAACAAATAACTAACTAGAACTGTACTTTAATGAACACATCTTTACCAATACTTTGTGAGAATACAATTGAAAATTGACAAAACATTTCTTGGGAAAAGTTTCTGCTGCTGAAATTTATACAAATATCACACTTTCGTGATTATATTGAAAAATAACAACTATGAGTAATCTTTATGGGTTTGAAATATATTTATATAATCTAAAATATAAAAATAAATATCACACAAAGTGTTCATTTGAATTTTAAAAATGACTGAGTATATAAGTAAATGGGTCTTTCCCCATTCAAGTTACAAAGAACATAATTTGTTTAAGTATCATAAAACATAAAAAATATTCTCCCACTAGAGTATTAACAGACAGTTAAAATGCGATTTATAATTCAATAAAGTTGCAAGATAGACATCCCAATGATAAATTTTGAGGTGGATCAGCCTCAGTTTAGTGTTGGTATCCTTACAGTGTACCGCTCAACCAAATAAATACAAATATTTTTATTGGTAAGTTATGCATCCTGATATCTATGGATGATTTTATCCATTTTCTACGGACGATTAGAAGGATGCACACTGGCATATAATCTGCCCATCTCACGAGTGGAATGGACTACACGAGCTGTAGATATCTCTGCTATATCCACAAGGTTCAGTTCTGCACTGGTTGAGGAACACAATTTTATTTTTTAGCTATAAATTTTAGAATACTTCAAGATCCAATCATTTGAGTTATTGTGTTTGGACTTGTAACTAACCTTAATCCATTTTTGACCAAACGCTCAAACATTGATATTTCTAATCCAAATTTAGTTGCAAGCTCATACACTGTGGGATTTGGTCGAAGCTGTTGATGATCACCTGTAATTGATATAAGTTCATTCATTCCTATCATGTAATTTAGATTTGTTAACTATTGATTCTCAACATGAAAATAGCTTTAAAATTTAAGTTAATAACAATAATTGCTGGAAAATATTTATAAAGTTGTTCGGTATTTGTGTTGACTATTTAAATTACAATACATTTTTAATTTAAGCTAGCCATAGATTACCACAATCTCATGTGAGATATACACACATTACATGCCAAAAAATGGCTTTCATGTTTCCTGTCAATGCCCACGAACATCTTCATATTAATAGTACTGGTATCCCTAGCCACATTTTCTGCCTTGACCACTATCTATGATATTCTCTCACTGTAGAAAACATCCCTGACTAATTAGTAATCCACAAACCGCAAATGTCTCGCGATGATTCATTCAGTAACTTTAAAAAAGATTGATCTCTACAAATGTCAATCAAAAATGGTGTTACAAAGTGAGAAAACATCATTTTATAAAAAAATCACCTTAGAGACTATTTATGTGTACTTCTTTTTCAATCCATTGATGCATAAATAAAAACAAAATATGGAAAAAAATGTTGTTAAAAAAAATTTCGAATTCTAAAAATGTCAAATCAAAAATGGTGTTACAAAGTGAGAAAACATTATTTTTATCAAAAATTCATCTTAGAGACAGTTTATGTGTACTTCAGTTCCAATCCATTGATGCATAAATAAAAACAAAAACTTGTTAAACAAAATTTCCAAGTTAATTTGATGAAAAAATGTAGATAAAAATTATAAAATAAAATAAAAATACCTATTAATATATTAAAACCAATAATCAAGCCTATATAAAAAGAAATAATAATAGTATAGATGATATTGAAGCATTCAAGTCATTGTCTAACGCCGACAGCATCGGAATTGCTACGCCTATGTAGAGCTTTGCTACGCACACTCGACAAAAATCAAGTACCAGCCTCCTTTTATCAGTCACGCATACTGTTACACCACCTTTGCAAGTCGGGCATCTGAATATTTTTACTCTAGCTGGACATTGCGGCATCACTTTATTATATTATTTTATGAACACACTCGTGTTAAGTTAAAATGATTTATTAGTTAATCTTGCTTCATCATCTTTGATTCCTATGCAATTCTTACGTTTCTTGAGCAATTTTTTCAATACTGTTGGCTGGCTATGCCTTTTGCAGTAGTTTAGTTTTATTCAGCATTTTAAGCAGCGGTAACAAATATGATATAAGGTTTCTCTTATTTGCCACATAAGGGATGCTTGATAGGCATCCCCCCCCCTATTACATTATATGGAAAACTTAATTGATTCTAATTTGATATTTGCATTCTATGTGAATATTTATTATTATGCAAAAACATATTATTATTTATATTATTGTAAAATTTGTACACCCCTGGAGAATCCACATTCATATATTAGCCTGTCACTATTAATAATTCATGTTACTAGAAACTTATCTTTAAGTGAAAATGCCATGTTTAAAAAATACCAATTAAAATCAGATGCTTAGTTGATGCTGACAATGCTGTCACTAAATGCGCTTCCAAGATTTCAGCAGCTTCTTCAACAATAACTGAAAAAAAAGAAAATTTAGTACTACAAGATAAAAATACCTCAATAATCACCAATCTAGTGTGAATTGAACAAATTTCATTTGTTATAACTCCCGATATATCAATTTTATAAGAAATACTCCATATGGTGTTTGTTAAATGTTCCCAGTCAACAAGACTCATTGACAAAGCAGGTTGAATCATGCTTTCAATGGGAGTTGGGGCTAAACCCATGGCTTAACTATATATTTAGCCCTATTGCTAAATGAATGGCTCTTTGACCATGCTAATTCCGTGGAGCTGGAACCAATGCGTGAAATGACTAACTCTTAAATAACCTTAAAAGGTTCTTACAAGTTTGTACAGTGCACAAAGCACATAGTTTACCATTTAATCAGCTAGAAGTACATTTATATGACATTTCATGATACTGAATTAAAATTTATTTTTCAAATCATTATATAGACATAAAATTTGTTTAGGGCTTGAACAAATTTACACAACCTAGCTAATTTATTTGCATTGTTAAAAACACCTTTAAAGTAAAAATGAATTTTTATTTCTTGAAATAACTATATTTATATCAGTGGATAACTATCTGAAAAATTCTAAACTATATTTCTCTATCTGAAAAATTCTAAACTATATTTCTAGAGTTAACTGGCAACAATTCTTAGGGTGCAAATGTATTTAAAGAAATCTATAATGCTTACAGTCAGATGCAGATGTGAAAATTGTATCCAAACCTAAAAATTGCTAAACTTTGCACCCCGTCTGGCAACTCATTTTACAACCGTGAATTTACTGTGTGTTGCGAACTTTATCAGTTCAGTAGAATGCCAAAAAGTATTTTTCTATTTTAAAGTATACGTTTGTTTTTGGTCGTATTTCAGTTTTTATTTCATAAAAAATAAATAGATTTCACATGATTACAAAGTTATTTTGGAATAAAACAATTATAAATAAACCATTAACCTTGGGATGAAAGCATGGTGTTTCAAAAATCATCGATACTGATAATGTTCGTAACACACAGTAAATTCACTGTTGAATAACGAGTTGCCAAACAGGATGCAAAGTCTAAAATTTTGCTGATTTGAATGCAAATTTTTGCATCTACATCCGACCGTAACCATTGTCTTCATCTTCGATAGCTTGTAATTTTTAAATTTAAATTATTTTATGATTTTTTAATATATATATCTGTAAATTGTTTATATATTATATTCATTTATTTTTTGATAACTTTAACCAATACCTATAAATAAAACAAATCTGCTTCGAATACAGTATATGCTATTTCCTATATTTCAATTGTTAATAACTATTTCTAGTTGCCGGCGTTCACTTTAATCACAGTTATGTGGTTTAATCTGCAATGCTGCATCAAAAATGGTAAACGTTGGAATTCTTCAAGGTGGTTATGTTAAGCCAAAAAATAGTAGGTGTTGTTTTGCTTTGAAATGCTTTGGAATAGCACAGGGAGTAGTTTGTATTGTGTTAGAATTGTTTGTGATTTAAACTGCGAATTGGGGCATTTTGGAACCAAAGCCTTTTTAGAACTATACAAGTTATCTCTTACAAGCGGTAACTTGTATTATTTTGAAGTGGCTTTAGTTCTGGAATGCCTTAATTTATGGTTTAAATCACAAAACAATTTTGACATGATATAAGTTGCCTGTTATGTTGTTCTAAAATATTTTAAAATGAAATGTTGCTTGTTATTTTGGCTTTAACATGGTTGCCTGTTATGATGTTATCTTGGTTTTCTTTAAGACCTTCAACCTTACCCTTTTAGAATTAACCTAATTAAATCATGGACCCCCATGGGTAAAAATGTTTTAAGCATGGTAATAATTGGTCCGCCCAGCTCAACAACCATTAAAAAACAATGAAAACCCACCTTTTCAGCAACAACCCCCATGCTAAGACCATATGGGTTGTGGGGCTACTCCCATGGTTATAGCATGCTATAGCAAGGTTCATGGTGACTGGGAATGAATTAGAATTTTTAGTAACTCTTCAAATAAAGCAATCTTTAATATTTATGGACTTCGGAGGCTGATGGAGAAACAAATCTGCCTCCAGCACGCTTAATAAATATATGCAATTACATTTTGCATGTGAAAAATGAATCCTACACTTATCAGTGAAAGAAAATAAATTCTCACCAATTTTTGGAGCAAGATCTTGTATAAGATGACAGTATTGAGCAGCACCTGTTGTTGTCATTCCAACCACTGATGTACCTCTCATTATGTGAAGATATGCTTGACCATTCATTTCTTTCAATGATTTACTCTTTTCACTATATTCCAACCTTTGTTTGGAAATTTTTTCCAAAGCTTGTTTTTTCAATAATTTTACCCATGATTGATATAAATTCCATCTTTCAGGATATTGAAGTGTCCACAGATTCAAATTTGTATATTTTTCAATTTTCTTCACTTTGTCTTCATCAGGTTTCATACTTAGACCAATTTCTAATGCCTGATATTGAAAAAGCATAATGTCTGTCATATTACGTGACTGTTGATTATGCATTTCCATTTCTAGTTGATCAAGAGTGATGTCATAACAAATTAATTCACTAAGATTTATTTCAAAATTTTCATTGTCATATATTTCTTCATTTAGTTTTCGATCATGTTCAAGATCTTCAACAAAATTTAGAGCATCATTAAACAAATCTTCATCTCCATCAAAAGTGTCATTCCTGGAACCTAAACGTGCATAGTCAAATGTGCCATCACAATGACTACTATACTGTAAAAGCCATTCACTCACTGTCCTTCCTTTCAACTGAGAAATATAATGTTTTGTTCTATACAAATAGCTGTTTTCAAAAACTTTGAAAGACAAAATGCCTTTCAAATTATCATACTCATTCACAATGTCTGTCAATTTTCGAATATCTTGTTCATAGATCAACAATTCACTGTATAAATTTTCATTTCTTCCATGAATTGATTGTGGCACGGCTCTTCGTCTTTTAAGGTAATGTAATACATTGTTGATTTGATACTTTGATAATTCTTCATTTTTAGATCTAGAACCAACTCTTATAATGTTTTCAGTAAACTTCAACATTCCTTCAAGAAATTGATCTAGTGCATGATTTGTATAGCAAACAACGAGAATTGGAGATTTTTCTCCGTCAATTTTCCAATACTCACTGTTATGAAGAAGAGTTTGTGCAATTCGTAAGCCTAAAAATGTTTTACCTGTTCCAGGAGGTCCTTGAATAATTGAAAGCTCATTAGTCAAGGCATTTTTAAAAGCCTTTCTTTGCGTAATATCCAACTGAAGTTCATCTTTACTTGGCCAATCATCCAAATTCTTTGAAATGTTGATGTCTTTTAAAAAATCATGAGGTGCTATTTCTTCCGAGTGAATTTCATTTTCCTTGGGAAATATTTTACTTTCCTTTTCTGATTTATTCATTAAATCATGAAAAACAACAGTATTTAGGTCATAAGTTGTGAGATCATTTACATATGAAGGAAAATCAATGTCAGCTTTTGCATACAAAAGATAATCTTGAAAGGGAATGTTATTTTCATTCAACTGTTGTAAGGCGATCAAAACATATTTGTATGCAATAAAATAAGATCTTGATTCAGCCATCACATAAACTTTATCATAATCAATTTTTGTCTCATCAGAATCAAACTTTACACCAAATGATTGCTTATTCAATAAGTCTTTGTCTTTGTAAAGTATTTGACCCAAAATAATAGTTTTAAAATTATCTGAAGAAAAACACACAAGGTTTCCATACATCAATTGTTTAGAATTTTCTAAATTTATTTTGTTGGACAGTTTCACAATGTGCATAAACTCTTTTTGAATAATGCTATAGTTTGTGAACTTAACATTCTTGTAAATTCTCAAGTCAGAATTTTTACTTTTTTTATCATTTGAACGAAAGTCGTGAATTCCTCTTCTCAAAGGTCGAACGAAATCTTCTCGAAGTAGTCTGAATTGGATGTCCAAGTAGTGATCTGCATTCAAGAATTTGCCTTTGATAATGTTCTTCCTTAAATATACTCTTTCATTTGTGTTAATATCCTGTGAAGTTGGCACAACAGATAATGTACGATAATCTTCAGGTGGCAGCTCATCATCATAGCCACATTCTTTCTTCACTTTTTCTTTGTTCTTATCTTCACTGAACTTCTTTTTAGTATCTTCAACATGATTCAGTAAATTATCAGTTTCCAATGCAATGGTAATACCATCCTCCAAATCACCTTTGCTTTTCAAAAGCATCTTGCATAAATTTAAAATTTCTTCAACCCTTTCAACAGCTTCTGAGGGGCGATTGTGAACATACATTTTTAAAACAAATATTAGCTTTGCTAAAAAGGGAACAAAATCACTCTGGGAATAAATTTTCATGATGAACGTTAAGAGCCGATTACAAAAGACAGGCACAAATGTACTAGAAAGTAGATCTCCAAGATTTTGTTTATTTGATTTTGTTTCCACTGCTAAACTCAAAACATCAAATAATAAATTAAATTTGTTTAATTTTATATCTTCTTCTTTAATCATCAATAGATAGCCAGAATTCTCACGAAGTAATTCCAACACAATCTCATCTGAATGTTTATTTAACAATGATTCAAGATTTTTAACGCCGATAGGATATTTTCTTTCTAGCTTGATTTTCTTTGAAAATTGTTCATTTTTAGATCTTTCTGAGTTTTCTTCACAATATTTACGTTTTCTTCTCCGGCTTCTCCCTCTGAAGAAATCCCTCCTTGGCATGATTCTGAAAATAAAACAAAATTTAACTCACATAGTCATCATATATGGTCACATTAAGCTTAAAGTATAAAAATAATCTTTGAAAATATCAATCATGGAAGGAAGTTTTTTTTCAGAACTTGATTGTTGCTAATTTATAATTTTTATCATGCTAAAATATCTATTTTACATAATAGGTCACTTGTGCAAACTAAAAAAAAACCTTTTTGGTCAAAATCTCAATGAATAGAAAAGTTTCTGAAAAAAATATTCTTGGCAATAACAATTGGAAAGTCATTATGAACAATTTTATCAATCAATTTTCTAGCCATAGATGACTAAAATATCCTGTGTAGTAAAATCTTGACATATTACCACCCAATGGAAAAAAAAACTAATTCTGGCAATATCAACTAGGCATATGACAAGTTACATAAAAGCTCATCTGAAATGAAAAAAATTGGATATAATAGGGCATCTAACAACCAGAGGTAACAAATGGTTTCAGTAAAAGAAAAAAAAACTAGATTACAGATTAATTGAACTTATAGAAAAGTAAAATAAAAAAACTTAGTATTTGTTTTCACCTCTTAGAAAAATAGCAAACTATTTTCAAGTTCATTAAAACCATCATTTTTAGAGGGGGGGGGAGAGAGAGAGAGAGA
>JARUHE010337865.1:0-10600 GCA_031471125.1 Archaeomysis grebnitzkii | reverse complement strand
AACAAATCGATCAAGTATTAATGAAAAACCTTTAAAAAGTAAGTTTATTATAACACAACAAAAATACGAATAAAAAACCTTTAAAGCTTGAAGTTTTAATAATACAACGAAAATAAGAAATATAAAAATCGATCAAGCATGAATGAAAAACCTTTAAAAATGAAAGTTTATTTTATTAAAACAAACAACAAATCGATCAAGTATTAATGAAAAACCTTTAAAAAGTAAGTTTATTATAACACAACAAAAATACGAATAAAAAAACCTTTAAAACTTGAAGTTTTTATAATACAACAAAAATAAGAAATAAAAAAATTGATCAAGCATGAATGAATAACCTTTAATAGTTAAAAATAAATAAAATTAATTGAAATAAAAGAAGAATAACGATCGATCATTAATCTACTGACCAACCAACGTCGTTCCAGCATTTTTGTTGGTTGAACTGACATTTGTTAAGCAACAAACCTAATATAAACCATATTGAAAAGTTTAATTTTGCAAAACATTTGTCATTGAAATTATTATTGAAGTCAGCACTGTATGAACATTTGTTAACGTTGTTATAACGTTGCTACAACTTTCCTTACAAATTTTACTCTAACAAACTTTAATACAACGTTATATAATTTTTTTTAATTTTTTTTCAAAATAACGCTGTTTCAACTAACATAAACAACGTTAATGAAACGTTAAGTACAGGTTTGTTGTGGAAAAATTTTAAACAGTCCTTTCAGAAGCATTAAATAATGGTTAGTTGGAACAATGTTGCACAGTGTCTCAAAATGGTGATTTTAGGGGACAAAAATATTTTTCATTAGTAAAAAGGTCAATAAAAAATAAAAAAAGATTTTACATTTATTTTTTTCATGATTTTTAATCAAAAAATTCTTTTTTGTAATTAAAAAAAAATTACTATGAGTATCAATAATACTTAACAAGGTGATTGAAAATAAAAATAAAATATTTTTATTTTTTCTGATAGCTAACAAAAAAAGTTTTTTTTTTGAGAAAAAAAAGTTGGTACCTAAAATATTTTTCATAATAATTTAATTATAAATAAAATCATGATTAGCTTCACTATATTTAATATCAAATAGCTAAACTGTATAAGTTTTTATAGTATATATGTAAATTAACATTATTGTAATTAAATGAGTATAATAGCGTAATTAATGTAATCATATTTATATGATATGCAAATAAATGAAAAATATGTACATTGTATAGTTGAGAAAGCAGATAAACATGTTTATTTAAATAATATATCGACATATCATATTGATGCGTATTTTAATTTATGTAGCAAAATATATTTCAATGCATCAGAAGCGTATACGACATTAATTTTGTTCCAATAGTTACATGGTTATTTTTAATCAAGGATAAATTAACAATTCCTTATTATCATTACCTGCATAGCTATTGATTATATGATTTAGAGATACGCAATTAAAGTGGTTTTAAAGAACAACTATTTAAAATATAAATAATCAGATTATTAATTTTCATCGCACACAATCAAGTTGATAACTTCGTCTTGGAGATCTTCATTTGATGAAAGGCGATTCACTTTTCATGTATTATATGTTCTAATATGCTTGTAATCTTTATTTAATGTTTCTTGAGCTTCTTCGCTTAATGATTCAATTGGCATACTAAAGTTTGATATGATTTCAGGACCATGAATCAATATCTGATGTACAGATCTTGGCATATAAAACCAATCGTAATGTGTGTTATATATATGTGCAGTTTTCTTACAGTAAGATTGAAACATGTCTAATTTTAAGTCGTATTTACATTTAATTGCCTTGAGTATGACTGCAAAGCGTTTGATAATTTCTACATTTATATTTGTGATCATTGCTGATGTTTCATATTCTTCAAAGAAAACCCTTGCAGAATTACCATCATTGGATGTTCCGCTTCCACCGGAAATAGGGACATCCACTATAAGTCCAAGTTCTTCTCTAAATTTTCTTTGAAGATCTTTTTTTTTTTCTTGAAATGTCTGTTTATCGGCTACAGCACATACACGCCATTTTTTAAAGTCGATAAGATATATGCAATAAACATTCATAAAAGCGAATATATGAATGGAGAGGGGATAAACCGTATTGCAAAGATTCAATATTTATAGTTCGATTGTAAACAGTATCTAGTTTATTCATTTGAGTAGGCGTGGCTCTACGTACAATACATACTTAAGCAGAAGATGTATCTGTTAAGGCTTGGGTAACTTTACCATCCACCATCGACAAAATTAATTGATGATTAACTTTAATTGCTAAATTATTTACAATGTAAATTGTTTCTTCCAAATTTTCTATTTCAATTTTTATTTTTTTAGCTTTGTCTTTGATTAACGCAAGTGACTCCTTTCGGAACATAAATTTAATGGGTCTGCAAAGTCTTGTTGAGGAAGGTCTCATATTGTTTCAAACTGTTTGATCATTCTGAGTACAAGAATCTATTCCAATAAGTCTTAATGGTACTAAAGTTGTCTGAAATAAAGATTTTTCATTCAAGTCCTTGCTTCCTTTAAATTTGTATGTAGTGAATCCAGTTGATTCATCCATACCATATTTGCAAATCAATGTAAAGGTAGTAAGGCTATCAAATGTCTTCAGGTCTCAAGTCGATAGTAATCTTTTGATAGTATGATCTAATAAGCTCTGTAGCGGAATGGAACAATAATCATCATTTATTGAAATGCCGTCAAGATAAGTTTTTTATTTTGCATCATGTATTTTATGATATGACGGATAGAGGTCGTGGCCGAATTTTGAAGCATGATTTTATAGATTGTTATAATCTTCAACGGTCATTTTATTGTCAATGAATAGAGCAAGACTATCTTCTGCAGTGCTACATGTTGCTGTACCTTTTTGAGGGGTTAATGCACTTTTAAGCCTTTGTATAGTGTTATGTGATCCAACAGAAATTGCACGAATCACCTTGGCTTTGAGACCGTTTGCATTGTGTTCCCAAAGAAAAAGCTGTAGCACTCAATAACTCAATTGAAGTCATGCTTTTTCGGGTATTTTCGGTCCTCCTTCGTTGAGATCTAGGACAAAGATCCAAAAAGTTGCAAGAAGGTCTACCTTGTTTTCGAAAAAAATTTATAATTAAGGACTCAGTTTCTTCTGAAATGAAAGAATCCATCCAATCTCTATACATATTTTCAAAATGATGCGAATTTCTGTTACACTCGTTCCATCTCAAATTATATCTTGATTTGAAATTTTGGATTGCACGATTTAATCTTTGAATTACCTCATTTTCTAAATCAGATTTATTTTGGATTCCATGTTTACTTAAGATGAAATGGTTAAAATCAGTGAAATTTATGTCTTTGATGTTTGCAGTATTCCTGTTTTCATGAATGTGGGCGATAAACTCCCTTCGAGTAACTTTTGGTGTATCTAAAATAAAAATAATATTTATTAAATTTAGTATAAAAGAATGCATAGCTAGTACCAATAACCTACATATCTTTAAATAAATAATTTATCAAATAAACAACCAAATAAAATAAATAAAAAGAGCAAAACCAATTACTTTACAATTAATTAATTAATTGTAATACCCATGTGCTATGAAACTGGGAAAATAATTACCAAACAAGTAGTTATTCTGCATTTACCTATTTACAGGTAGGCTTAAATGTAGCAAAGACATGTAACCGTAAAATGTCCTGTGTTAAGAATTCTTTACAGTTGAGGAACTTTTAATTTTAAATATTGGGTGGATCCCCGATTTTTGCTCTTGTTAGCACTTATAAAAAGTTAATCATAAATCATATATATAAAATTGTTTGCTATATGCAAACCAAATCATATATTTATTAATACTATCTAATGCTATGTACAGCTACATAAAGTATAAAAATATTCTCATTGAATGTGGTAAATCGAAACAATTTAATCTCAATGTAAATTGTAACTTTAAAAAATAGTATATACCTTAAAATACTACTAAATGGAGTATTTAAAACAAAATTTTTGATAATAATTTATATGCATTAAAATGAATAATTTGTTCATTTGTATTTGTGTAAATAATTTTAAAATATATTAAGTATATGGCTCATTTAAAGAATTTGATATCATCCTGCTATCATGGTTGAAATTGACTAAAAATTGCAGATTTTAAATTTTGTCTCTTTTTTATAAATATAATGAAATATCTCCCTTAGTAGCAAAAAGTAGCAGCTAAGTTTTTATTAAATTTCAAATAGACTATCATATAGACAATTTAGCATAATATTCAGGTGTATTGAGGTGTATTGGGCATACTTTTCCTTATATCTATTATTTAAATTAATTAAATAAAGCAATTTTTTACTAAAAAATGGTATCCATATAGCCCCTAAATAGTTAAGTTTGAAAAAGTCATTGAAATATACTCACTTTGATTTGGTATAGCTGACTCCATCACATCACAAAATTGTAAAAACAAATCACACTTATTTTCTTAGAAAATTATATTTAAAGTTGTATATGTCTAAGTAATAAATTCTGTAAAATAAAGTATTACATTAAACATAATGTTTGACCACAGCTGAAATTAGCAAAACTAAAATATGTTTATTAAAAAATGGTAGTAAACGATCCAACAACCTCTTGTTAAATAGAAATCAACAAGAACAATGTAAAATTCCGTAGTTGCCAGATACCATTTTTGTCCCCCAAAATCATCCATTTGAGACACTGTGCATTGGCCTCAAGACTAATTCCAAAGACAAAGATTTTGAAAAGTAAAACGACGTATAAATGGTAGAATATTTTAAAACAACTGTGGCATTTAAATTTGGATTGCAATTGTCTAACTATAAATACACACAATCTTACCGGAAGTTATTTTCAATTTGCATTCTCTCATAAACCATTTACCCTTTCATCTCTTATTAAATATTGGCATAAGGTTTAAACATCGTTCGAGTTAGTATTGAAGTCAAAGCTTATAGCATGAGACGAGCTTGTCTTGTAAAGGTAAAGGGTTAATACTTGTGTCCTGCAAAGATTTCATCGCAGCTAATCCTAATCCGTTTCACTGGACCAGGCAACGTATGCAGATCACATTCTCTGTTTGAGATAAACTATTTTCTTTTGTTTCAAGTCATTTTTAATCTCTTTAACTTTGTACTTATAAAATTTTGTGTGACAAGAGGGTGTGACTTACAATTTATTCCTCTGTTTTCTTCTAGCAGGTAGAATCTAGTAGTTATTCTAGTTGTAAGCAAGTTATTAAATTAGATTATTTCCATAATTTAGGGATTTACGCCACTGTTTGTTTGTTTGTTTGTTTGTTTGTTTGTTTGTTTGTTTGTTTGTTTGTTTGTTTTTTTGTTTGTTTGTTTCTTTGTTTGTTTCTTTGTTGAAGGTCAACAAGTTTAGTGAGATAATTTAGTTTTGCCATCTGTATCGAAGCATGAAAAAGCAAAAAAATAAAAGGAAATTCATATATGACGCGCATGTATAATAAAATACAATATAAGCCTTCCTGTCAGATATTGTACCATGTTTGAATAGAAAATAATATCCGAATGGAATATTAAATTATGTAGACTTAATTTATAATAAACATATTTATTTGCCTTAAGATGTATAATAATTTCTACCACGAATGCACGAGTGCACAAACACATACACAGACACACAACACACACAAAAAGGCCACACACACAGACACAGACACACAGACACATACACACATACACAGACACACACACCCAAACACACACACACACACACGCACACACACACTCTCTCTCTCTCTTACACATAATCAACCTTTCACTGACTTACACTTATGGTTTCTTGTAGTACCCTCTTTGTTGACACTTTATTGAGTTGCACTAAATGACCAAAACATTTTTTCTTCTTCACAATATTTACCAAAAATCTTTTCATTCTTCCCCTCCTATAACCAAATATTGGTCCAGTACTTTGTGTACATTTTTTCCAAATTGTTTGGAATTTTTGTACAATAATGACGAAATCTTTCTATTATTTTTTCATAATTACTATTTTTGACACCCATATAAATTATGTGGTGTGAACTATTTTACTGTATAAACTCACAAGCCTATGCTAGTAAACACACATCTTTTTTAATATTTTGTTTTGAAAAAAAAATACATGGACCGAAAAAATGAATTATGGCTGTATTGCATAATGCATAATTTGAGTGATTCATCAAGGCCTACAGAATAGTACATAGCAAAAGGAAAGCATGGATAAGAATGTGATTTGGTGTGGTGGAACAACCTAAAAAATTTAAACCTAAAACATGAGACTTTATTTTTTTGGAAGACTTGAATGTTTAATACAATGTTTTTTCAAGTTTTTTCAAGTTGTTTGAAATAGCAAAACAAACGGAAGCAGCAAAGTTATTTGTAAGCTTCACCAGTAAATACTTTTATTCCAAAAATACAAACATCTTGGAAATAATGTCTAAATATTTTTCTTTGCCAACACAGGTCAAATATTTGTAAAATTAGGTCAAGTTCAGTTTGAAGGTTCAGACAGACATTTGTATTTTTCAGTTTTTATTTGATAATCCATTTAGGTTTTGTTTGAACAGGCATTGGTAATCAAACATAGGCGCGGGCATCACTAATGTCTTAATGCTGTTCAACACGGTGTGACCTTTGCAAATTATTTTCTTTTAACTTTAAAATACATTCACAATTTTATGGTCAATTGTTTATTAAATCCTCAAAACAATTTATAAACCTGGTCTCATAACTGTAAGTATCAAATGTAAATCCAGTTTAATTGTATTTCTACCCATAACTAATATTGATAAATGAATTATACATCAGTTAGTTTGGTATTTCATACATAAAAGTATAATCGTTTGTTTGTACTATATAGCTTTTGAATTATATTAATTGGTTGACCTCGATTTTTAGATAATTGTTTTTTATCTTATACAGATATGAAAGAACCAAAACACAAGTGAAATATAATTCACAATTTAGAATGAAACAATGAACTGCCTTTAAAATGGTTCCATTTTAAAAACAAGTGCTATGTGAAAGGCTGTCTCTGTGACCATTGATCTTATATAAGCATATATATTTATGACAAATTCTTTGCACAGTTTTTTCATTACTAGAACAGTTTTAAGTTTTACACCGTAGTTTATTTTTAGGCATAATCCAAATATTAAAAAAATATTTATGTATGTTTTTGAATAAAACATATACGTAAATATACATAAGAATAAATAACATACAGAAATTCAATGGAATATCGTTTTTGTCTTAAGTGCATCTTTATGTATTGTATTATATATTCGCCAAAAAAAGAAAAATTATGTAGTGGAAATCAAGCCATAAAATCCGTAAACCATAACAACAGCTTATGAATAACGTTTTAGATATATGCTGAGCCAAAATCTCTTTTTTTTGAGTTGTTTATTTATTCATTTTTATACAAAAGGCCAAGTTTGATGATGTTGAAAAAAGTTGATTTGCATGCAAGAGAATCTGTATAAAAGAATTATAAATTAAAGTTGTTTTTCAAAACGTATGGTTTTTTACAAATAATATTTATTTGAACAGTTTCAAGCATTTTTATTGTTTCTCTAACAAAAACCAACTAAAGATACCATTACAAATATGATTAATCTTCAACTACCACAATTTGCAAAAAAATCAATTAATTTACTAATTTACTACCCTCTGTTGTTTTAACTTTTCTATTTGATGGACATGTTAATGGGCCAGATTATCATTATAAAAATCGATAATACGATATTTTATTATTGTTATTGTAATACAAAAAATAATATTAATGACTGCACACAAAAATAAAAAAAACAAACGTGAAAACATCCACAGCTGGAAAGCTCAGCAAAAAAATCAAAATAAAATTACAGTTTAAAAGCTTATAGACTTGAACCAAACTTTATTTAATTTCATTGGTTAACTAATTATAAAACTAACAAGGCACCTTCAAAAAGGAACATTTTACAAAACAAAGAGGTTATACAAAACGAAATTCGTGATTGTAGATCCTTTACAAAAACGACCAACTTTTACATGCTCAAGTTTTTACCTAAAATAAACTTTAAGTTTCGTAAATTGTGCATATGCATACAGTTTATAATTTAAAAAAAATTCAAACTTGTTTTTTCTCGTTGTTTATTTTTTTCTATTATTATTATTGTTATTATTACTAGTGTCATACTTATTGTTTCCCCCGATGTTATCATTATTATTGTACAACAAATGCAATTTATATTTTACATTTAGTTTTAAAAATCAAATGTTAAGGTTTTATTTTGAATGTCTTAACTAATTCAATGTGAAAATTACTGTAAACATTTTTTTTGGTAAGTGTTGTCACTGCAAAATATATTCCAAGACTATTATTTTTGTTGACATTGTCACCATTATTATTAATATTTCTGTTATTATTTTAATTTTTGTTATCAAGATTTATATTGATATAAAACTGAACTACAAATACACAAAATTTATGAGGTTGTAGAAGGTTCAAAATATACTTTTAGGTAATAACATTTTGTGAAGAAACTCAAATGAACAAAATTAAAAAAAACATTTGCATAAGTAAAACTCTGAAAAGCATTTTAAATATTGAACATTATTTCATATGCTATGGCAAATCCAATATATAAGCAACTCGAGTTTTTACGTTTAAAAGTATTCATAAAAATGTTCATTAAAACTGAATCGTATGTGTGTGAACTAAAAGTTTAAAACCTAAAACTTAAACTTAAACTTAAAACTTAAAACTTAAAGCTGAATCATATGTGTGAGAACAAAAAACTTAAAACTTAAAACTTAAACTTAAACTTAAAACTGAATCATATATAGTGTGAGAACTAAAAACTTCAAACTTCAAACTTAAACTTAAACTTAAACCTAAAACTTAAAACTTAAACTTAAACTTAAAACTTAAAACTTAAAGCTCAATCATATGTGTGAGAATAAAAAACTTAAAACTTAAAACTTGAACTTTAACTTAAAACTTAAAACTTAAAATTCAATCATATGTGTGAGAATAAAAAACTTAAAACTTAAAACTTGAACTTGAACTTTAACTTAAAACTTAAAACTTAAAACTCAATCATATGTGTGAGAATAAAAAACTTAAAACTTAAAACTTGAACTTTAACTTAAAACTTAAAACTTAAAGCTCAGTCATATGTGTGAGAAAAAAAACTTAAAACTTAAAACTTGAACTTAAACTTAAAACTGAAAACTGAATTATATGTATGAGAACTAAAAAGAAAAAGAAAAACTTGAGCAATCACTCATAATTTCAATGAATTTTAATCTTAGGGCAGCACAAGACTAGAGCTACTCGGATCTGTACGATGTGAGACCAAAAATAATTTCCGGTTTATTTTGGTGAGGTTAAGGAAAAGTTTCTGAAATGATTGCAAATCACTTCTTCTAGAAACAAATATAAAACATTAGTTTGCTGATTTCTTAAAAAATGTACATTTTATACGAAAGTAATTGATTGGCATGTATATTTTATAATATGAAGTCTTGAAGTCTTAGTCCAAGTCTGTTATTATTATTATTTTTATTAATAAAATTATATGTATTTTTAATAATGAATATACAAACGTATTAATCAATACAAGGCTTAAGTCTATTATTATTTTTATTAGTATTATTTTTCATTTGTATTAGTAGTATTCACAGAAACGACGATATGTATTATATTTTGTTTTATTAATTAAATTTAAAACTCCTATTCTTGATGAAATATATATAAAAATAAAATACAAACAAATTTAATTACATTGTTTTGTTTTCATATATCTACATGAAATAACTTTCATGTAAAAAACATAATAAAATATAAACAATAGATTGATTTCGATGGCAACAAATTAACTACTTCGAGCATAAAAATACTTTTTTATTTGGAAAATAAATTCATCTCCGTTGTTGTTCATTTCATTTTGTTTCATTTTTACAAAACCGTAAAAAATATCACCATTAAATAGAAAAGCTTATATAAAACCCTCTAATGCTCTAAGATATTAGTCAATATTATAATTTTATCAAATTTATTGTGTAGTCTATTATTTTTTTAGTTTATAAATTTATTTCAAATTTCTTAGAAGTCTTATAAAAAGTACAAAAAAAATTGTGGATATATGAATACATATCAACTTTTGTTACTGTTTTCAAGTTCAAGTTTACTCCACGAAATATATTTGATCTTGAATTAGTTTATCCGAAAAGATTATTTAAAAACCATAATTTTGAGCACACCTAATGAAGAAAATTGTTTGCCATTATATTATAAAGAAACATAATTGCAACGAAATGCACAAACTTGAAAAAAAGGTTCCGATGAAAAGATTTTTTGTTGTTTCTTGTGAAAGAATTAAAAATAAATCTGATGTTTAAGAGGATTTCGAAGATAATTGTTTGGTGAAAAGATTAGCCAAAAGTTTTATTTATTACAGAACCAAATCGTGTTTTTATTTCTTGACAAAACAATAACAAAAATTATCACAAAAGTTTGAATACTTTTGGTCATGACTAAAATAATATTAGTTTGCTATAAGCTTGATGTAAACATATATGTAAATGTAT
>JARUHE010337854.1:0-10601 GCA_031471125.1 Archaeomysis grebnitzkii | reverse complement strand
ACAATACTGTATACTGTAAGAATATATACAGATTTAATATGAAATACTACGTTTTATGGCATTAAACACTTTTCAAAGATATCAATATAGCTCAATACAGACTTTTTAAAAAAAATCTTTAAAAGAATCTGAAAGTTGTTAGCATTTTTTGGCGTATACAGGCATATTGGGCATAACACATAGTTTAGTGCTATATATGGCTTAGAGGGTGGATAACGTCTCAAAAAATAGTTATGGTAACTTTAGTTTGATGACTCATATCTTAGTTAATTATTAAAATATTTTTGTATTGTTTTCATGACGACGTACACATAGGTGTATGATATATAATTATATTAATAGATATTTGCTAATACACATAGTTCATTTTTTAATCAACAATTAATGTTAACCCGCAGAAATATCTAAAAACTGAAAGTTGTTAGAGCATATTTGTTAATATATTCTCATTCATCATTTAGTCAGGATTAAGAATGTATATGGTAAAACCATCCTCTATTTTGGTAAACAATCGAATTGTTTCATTGTGAAATTTTTACTCCAGAAACGTAGTTTATTTTTCCATAATATTTAATTTTATTTGTTTTTTTGTTAATACATTTTCTTAATTTTTTCTCTTGTAAAAAGTTGTGAGAAGTTATTTAAATGTACAATGAACTCAGTTTTGTCAAAATAAACCCTTTTTTTGATGAATTCATTGAATTTGATAACTTTATACGGTTTTCACACTACTCCCTCTCGTGGGTGATTTTTGAATTGGATGGCAGCAAGACACGTACATACGAACATACAGGTTACATGATCGAAAGGTCAAGCGTTTATTCATTTTAACAGGAATTTTAACAGGGAATAACGTTAAAGTTTCTACTATAGCCATGTTTCCAATTCTAACAGTTTCAAAATGGTAACGTCACTAATACGTCACTCTTTTTGAAACAGTTTCAGAGTGCTCGGAAACACAAAACCCATAAATATTTGAAATAACAATTCGTTGCTTTGTAAACAAATTCAAATGAAAGTTAACTTTTAATTTTTCTTTAAAAAATCAGTCTAAAGATTAATTTATGAATGTACTAAGTGAATTTAGTGATCATATAATAATAAAATAAAATATTCAAAAGTTTATAGTTGAATCATGAATAAGCTGATAGCAACTGAAAAGTCGCCATAATTGATCGATTTGATTTTTTTCTTTATTATTTTCTTCATAAATAGTTTATAACCGTTGCATATATACATTTAACTTGGACCATTTTTTAATTGAAAAATGTATTGTTTTAAAATTGTTTTTTGTTTAATAAAATGGCTTGAGATGCTAAGAAATAATGTTATTCTTCTAACCATTGCAGATTAATTCATAAACTTTTATTTTATTTAAAAAAGTAAACAAACGGTGCGCTATCATTGAGCTTCACCGCGCAGGAAAGTCAAATTCTGATCTTATTAATCTCTTAAATAATGGCAAAATAAACTGTTTACCATGTTGTGAATTGGTATAAAGATAGCCCTCAAAGTGGCAGGCCACGATCTGTTTGTGTCCATAAGATCATCAAAGCCATCCGAGAAAGAGCAACGAGAAATCCAAAGAGATCAATGAGAAAAACGGCAAAACAAATGAATGCGAGTGAAACGACGATGATAACCATCGTTAAAAGTGACTTCAAGATCACTCTCCTTTCAAAATGACAAAACGTCAGCAACGGACGGATCTCCAAAAGCTCACAGAACCAGACTTCTTATCAACGCCTTGAGTGATGGCACTGGTGAAGTAACTTTTTCTGATGAAAAACTCTTCACAGTTGACGCCCACTTTAATTTTCAGAATGCAGGGTGTTGGCAAAGAGATCGAAAGACATCCCTGTTGACACGAGAACCATTTACGGTCGACAAAAACCAACCTCTGTCATGGTGTGGGCATCAACTTCCAAAACTTGGAAATCGTCATTCATTAAGTCAGCACGAAATGCTAAATATAAACTGACGGTATTTTGGTTTCAATACTTGTTGAAATGAAGAAAACTCCAAAGATAAAGATTTCACCTTCCGACAAAGTATTCCGCCTTCCCATTTCTTAAACAAGACTCAGCAGTGGTGTTGCCTTCATTTTCTAAGGTTCTGGAGTGAATAAATGTGGCCTCCATCTTCACCCGATTTAAATCCTATGGACTTTTGTGTTTGGTCGATGTTGAAAGCTAAAGCCTGCGCTTCTCCTCACAACAGTGTTGACTCTCTCAAGCAGTCACTTCGGAGGGAATGGGCCAAAATACCTCAAAAAAAAGGTTCGTGTCTCTTTAGAAGGTTTCCGGCGAAGACTTGAGGATGTTATTCGGGCTAAGGGTGGCCACATTGAAAAAAATTTTGTCAATTGATTTGTGATACCACAAAAAAACATTATTTTTAATTCTTATTTATTACATAGATTACCTCATTAATTAATCGCATTTCATTTAGTCCAAGGACTTTCTACGCACCCTGTAATACGTTTATATATTTGTGTAATACTATTAACACATGTTATTATTGAGCACACTTATTATTATTTTTCAACAGAGAGTAGGATTTATCTGCTTTTTCTGAAAATTCAACGGGTTAAGAAGTGTTTACTAATCTGTTTCTATTAGGCAGGACAATTTTAAAACCACAATTCCCTAAAAACAGATAGGTCCTTACATATTCAGCTCAGAGATCAATACTGTAGATGCTTGGGTTGTTTGGCTTTCGCTGTGATGAATTCATTTAACAGTAGTATTTGGAGCTTGTTTGTGCTCTTGTTCTTCCGTTCATGCTATATGGCAGTGAGACTTGGACGGTCGGGGAAGCTCTGAGAGGCATAGTCTAAACTCCTTTTATTTTGGGATACCGTTGGAATGATTCCGTTTATAACTATACAGTGCTCCGTGAGGTTGGGCAAGGCAAAGTTCAATGCATGATTCGACGGCGCTAACTACGAACATTTGAGCATGTGAGCAAGTTCCGGATGCAGATCAAATGAATGTTTTTTATCTGCATGTCCAGGCTGCATAGAATCCATGATCACTGTGAGGACTTGAGATATGCAAGAAAAGCACAAACAGAAATAGCTGCTCCCTGAAGCTTGCAAGGCTGACATATCGGCGTAGAGTTACCGAGACTACGCGCTGTCTTAGTAGTAGTAGTAGTAGTTTGTTAACACTTTAACCGTTTCTTGTAACACTGGTGATACATAAGTATAATGGCTTACTCCATCTTTTGTAATATCAGTGATACAAAACAAGTTAGTTTATGTTTTGATACATTTATATAGGCAAATATTTGCCGGTTAAAGTGTTAACTGCGTTATATCTAACGTTATAACAATATTGGATACATCATTTTTTCTTGTCGACTCTTTAGCTAGTATACAAGCTTTCAACTCAGGTTTGATAAACAACTATTTCTTTATCAACTTGAAAGTTTGTTTGTAACAACGTTGTTCAAACATTATTTCAACGTTGGTAACGTTTGAATGTATTTACACCTCAAACTTTACATTATCCTTAAACCAAATAAAAATAATAACATTAACAATTGTAGCAACATAAGTTATCATTATGTTTTTACTAACTATATATTGTTAAATTTATTGTATGAATAAAATAAATAGTATCACTAATATCAATAATAGCAAAAGTTATTAATTTTATGTTTTTACGAGTTATAAATTATGATGTTTGTTGTATGAATTAAATGAGAAATATAAACAATAATAAGGAAAACAATTTATTATTATCATTGTTATTTTCTTATCAATTATATTATAAGTTGTTTTATGTATTGTATAAATTAGATAAATAGTAAAAGCAATACTAATAATAACAATAACAAGAGTAATTATTATCATTATTATGCGTTCACTATTTATAAACTGTTATATTAATTGTGTGCATTATACAATAACAATATTAAAATGCTAAGTAATTATAATATCAATAATAATAATAATACAAATTGTAATAATTATAATAATTATAACATTTTTACTATAACATTAATATTATTATTGTTATTATTATTATTATTATTATACCAATAACAATAATAACAAACATTATATCATTCATATTACTACTGCTAATAGTAATATTACTAAAAATAACAACTATATTAACATCAAAAACAATAATACTAATAACAGTAACAACTGTGACAATTATGTAACATTTAAATCCATTGAAACGGCGACAAATCATGTTTATATTTATTTAATAAATCTTTGTCGCAAAACAAATTCGACTTCAAAGTTGCAACAAAGTCTGGCTGAACTAACAAACTAAAGTAGAATGAATAATATTTCCACGAATTCCTATTGTTGTTATTATTATTGTCATTTTTACAAATATTATTGTTGCTATTATTAATAGTAGTGTTATTATTGTTGTTATTATTTTATATGATTATGATGATGATTGTTATTATTATTATTATTGTTATTGTTGTTATTCTTATTGTTATTTTGATTGTTATTATCATTTTTAATATATTATTATTATTATCTATCTTTTTTATTGATATTATTAATAACTATTGTGTTACTATTATTGTCATCATCATTGTGATTGGCTGTATTATTGTTAGTATTATTATTATTGTTATTATTATTGTTATTAGAATCATTGTTAATGTTATTATTATTATCAGTAAAATTATTATTATTTAAGCTAGGATTTCCATCATTATTCTCAATTTTAATGGTATCGTTTGAATTATTGTGGATGAAAAATAAACTTATGTAAAGTAAAAATCATGATGCTCCTTACCTTAATTATATTTATTTAGTTGTTTACTTGTTTATTATTTATTTAGTTGTTTACTATTATTTATTTAATTGTTTACGTGTTTGTTATTTATTTAGTTGTTACTTGTTTATTATTTATTTAGTTGTTTACTTGTTTGTTATTTATTTCGTTGTTTACTTGTTTATTGTTTATTTAGTTGTTTACTTGTTTATTATTTATTTAGTTGTTTCTTTCTTTAGTAGTATTTATCTGTATTTCTTGTTTATTTACCTATTTCTTGTTTATTTATTTATTTATTATTTACATGTTTTTTGTTTTTTATTCAATTATTTGCCGCTTCTTCTTGTTCCTCTACAACTTATTCTTCACGTGCTTAAATATTTATCTATTTATAATTTATTCATTTAATTATCTATTTATTCATAATTTGATTATTTATTTAATTATGTGCCTGTTTATTATTTATTTATTTCTTTCATTATTTACTTGTTCAACTTCAATTCATTTATTTAATTATTTACATGTCTACAAGTTATTTATTAAATGATATATACATTCATCATGTATTTTTTTACTTAATTGTTTGCCTATTTATCATTTATTCATTTGTTTGCCTATTTATCATTTATTCATTTGTTTGATTATTTACCAATTTACTGTTTATTAAATTATTTTATTATTTTTCAATTTATTATAACTTTATTGCGTTATCGTTTATTTATTTATTTAATTTTGTTCATTTGTTAATATATTCATTTATTTACAGGTTTGATTGTTTTAATCCATATATTGACTAATTTGTTCAACAATATTAACGCTAAACCTGGTACATGGTATCTTACCGTATGTACAGTTGAATACTGACAACACTTGACTAACCTTTATGACTAAGATAGTCAAAGTTGACTAACCTTTATTAACAGTGCATACTTTTTGTTGATTCAATCAACTTTATTGTAATTCAATCAAAATACGATTGAACCACAAAAAAGTTGATTGAATAAACAAAAATGTTTGTACTTTTAACAAAGGTTAGTCATTTTTAACTATCGTAGTCATAAAAGTTAGGCAAGTGCTTCAGTGTATGATTGTAACGTAGTTGTGTATGTTTACACTTTTAGTGTCGTTACCCTAAATACAGTTAATTTATTTGTTTATTTGTTTATTCATATATTTATTCATTTATTCATTTTTTAATTTATTAATTCATTCATTCATTCATTTATTCATTTATTCATTTATTCATTTATTCATTTATTCATTTATTCATTTATTCATTTCTTCATTTCTTCATTTCTTCATTTATTCATTTATTTATTTATTCATTTATTCATTTATTCATTTATTCATTTATTCATTTATTCATTTATTCATTTATTCATTTATTAATTTATTCATTTATTCAATTATTCATCAATCTATCTTTCTGTCTATTTCTCGATTTATTTATTTATTTATGTATTTATTTATTTATTTCATTTCATTTCATTTCAATTATTTATTTCAATTATTTATTTCAATTATTTATTTCAATTGTTTATTTCAATTGTTTATTTCAATTGTTTATTTTAATTGTTTGTTTTAATTGTTTGTTTTAATTGTTTATTTTAATTGTTCATTTTAATTGTTCATTTTAATTGTTCATTTTAATTGTTTATTTCAATTGTTTATTTCAATTGTTTATTTCAATTGTTTATTGTAATTGTTTATTGTAATTGTTTATTGTAAATGTAATTGTTTATTTTTATTTTTTATTTTATTAGTTTATTTTAATTTTTTATTTTAGTTGTTTATTTGTTTGTTTATTTACTAACTTGTTTATTTATTTATTAACTTGTTTATTTACTAACTTGTTTATTTATTTATTAACTTGTTTATATATTTACTAACTTGTTTATATATTTACTTACTTGTTTATTTATTTACCAACTTGTTTATTTATTTACTAACTTGTTTATTTATTTACTAACTCGTTTATTTATTTATTTACTTGTTTATTTATTTGTTTATTTACTTGTTTATTTATTTATTTATTTACTTGTTTATTTATTTATTTATTTACTTGTTTATTTTTTTATTTACTAACTTGTTTATTTATTTACTAACTTGTTTATTTATTTATTTATTTACTTGTTTATTTATTTGTTTACTTACTTGTTTATTTATTTATTTATTTACTTATTTATTTATTTATTTATTTACTTGTTTATTTGTTTATTTATTTGTTTATTTACATGTTTATTTATTTACTTGTTTATTTATTTACTTCTTTAGTTATTTACTTCTTTATTTATTTACTTGTTTATTTATTTACTTCTTTAGTTATTTACTTCTTTATTTATTTACTTGTTTATTAATCTTATAAAACAATCCAAGACTAATAACTTCCACCATAAGGGTTAAATTACAATATTAATCGATATGGATGGTAAAGGAGTTAAATTAAGTTCAATTTAGAGTCTCATCGTAGGTTATAATGCGTGGCCAAACAAACAAATGTCCACTAATCAAGTTTTACATTAAAGTATATTTTGTCCAATAAAAAAACGTAAATCTAAAAAAAACTGAGGTAAATCTCTTAACGAATAGATTGCGTACTCAATGTCGGACAATAGACGTGATATTGGTTTATTTTATAAAATAGATATATCCGGAAACAAATAAATGAATGAATAAATAAACAAATAAATAGATAAATGAATAAGGAACACTTATTTCATACGAAGATCGAGACATATGGGCATTCAGTACATATCTATTGTGAGTAATCTTTGTATCTCTATAGCCTTTGAATTTTGTTCATCTCCATTTTTTACATGTTTGATCTGCTCCCAGTGAAAAAGTTTATTTATGAATCGACAATAGCACAAGTGAGGTAAACCTCACGTGTGCTATTGTTGTTCTATTTGTTAGCTTTTAAAAAATTTGTTTGTCAAACAATTTTGTTGCTGATTGATTACTTCTTCAAGCATCAGTTTATTTGTTTGTATTCTATTGTTTTATTACAAATTCAAACATTGTTATTAGATAGGTTAAAAGGAGACAATTCCAATATTTATCTAATCCTGTTGTTGTTTTTATTTTGAAACCATGAAATTTATTTGTTTTAACATTTTTTAGATTAAGTTGTAAGTTCTAAAAAAAGATCTGTTTAATGAAAACTTGAAAATAGTGATGATGGTATGCATTTATTTTTGCACAGCTATCACAAACATGAACGCTCATTTACAATTTGAAAAAAATAACTCATTAAAAGTTTAAAACTTCAAGTGTTATAAAACAAAAATCTTCAAACACACAATTTAGGTCTAACTAATATTTTATTCTATGATAAGATCGAAGTTTGTTTGAACATGACAATTTTCTTGATTGTTCTTTCAAACTTTTCAATGAAAACTTTCTTCGTTTTGAATATATTTAGCAAAAGAATATGTCAATTTAAATAAGATATGTTTAACACATACATCACTACATAACGTAACAAAGCAATGATAGAATAGCAACGTATGTCAAACTTTATAAAATATAGTTCAACTCCAACACCCCTACAACAAGTTATTGTATTTTTAATTTTTAAAACATACTTGTGTAAAACTCAAGCACATGCATCCCATGATAATATAAACGCGATAAGTTTGCACCTTTATTAGCAAGCCAAACAGTGTTTTAACTATGTTCCATAGACATCAATGTAAATGGCTCATCTTTACATGCTAGAAACACATATAATTGTATCTTGAAATATTTAGATATTGTATAAAGTTGTTTTCTTTTCAAATTTGAATACACAGTTTATAATTCTGGAGTGATAAATCTGGATCAAATTTACAACTACCGCCCTCAACCGTCAAACCACGTGAACAATGGAGACTTACAATAGAAATGGTAGATTTGAGTAAGATTTCATTGTCCTTTTGGTTGAACATACGCCCCATGGACGGCTGAGGAAAGTAATTGTTATTTTCCTTCACATTTATTCTGAAAAATTATAAACTAATAGAGTGAATTATCAATATTCGTATTTAATGGCTGGCCCTTAGAGTCATCAAATGGCTTAATTTTTTAATAACTCACAAGCAGAAGTATGAAATTTTACTGTAGTATGGAGACGATAGTAAACATTTATTTATTTTAATTTTTTGAAAAATGTTGATAGCTTTACCTATTAGGATTACGTTTATAAATGTCGTTCATTTTTACCTTTACACATCACTGATCTTTCCAAAACATGTTCCATTATAACCCCACGGGTTATGCACTCACACACACACTCTATATATGTGCATATGTAAGTATGTGTGTGTGCATGTATGTTAATTTTCACACCATTCCATTTGCAGACCCACCCCACATCACCTTGAAGCTGGGCGCGCAGCTGCACCCAGAGGAGATCCGTGAGGGCACCGACCTTTACTTCGAATGTGCTGTCCTGTCCAACCCACCCGTCCATCAGGTTCACTGGTTCCACAACGTGAGTAGTTTTTCAAATGTTGTTACATCTTGCTGAATATTGGTAAGATCTTGCTAAATCTTATTTGATCTTGCTAAATTTTGTAAAATCTTGTTAAGCTGTGTATGATCTTGCTAAATCGTGTAAAATCTTGCTAAATTTTGTATGATCTTGCTAAATCTTGTAAGGTCTGACTAGATCTGGTAAAATCTTTATAAATTTTGTATGATTTTGCTAAATTTTGTTTGATCTTGCAATATTGTACTAAATCCTACAAGATCTTCCTATAACTTGTAAAATTTGAATGGTACTCGCTTGTTAGGTCCTTGTAATAAAAGTTGTTTTAAGATGTAATTTCTAGTCAGACTGCTTTTGTTGTTTCAATCTTTAGTTGAGTTTTCCCTTGGGCACGCACGGTCACTACCTTATGGAGCATTGAAATAATTTTAAGGTTGGCAAAAAATAACATATTTTTGATGCCGTGTTAAGGACGTTACAGCTTGATATTTTAATGTGGTTGCCTCACTTGCCCAATTGTCAATCCACAAATAATCTATCCAACCTACGTCAGATCAATGCTGCTCTAATATTTGCATCGTCTCTATTGGTTCGTTTTTCAACCATTCAGCTATCAGAAGTTTATGATTCTGCTTTCTAATTGGCTGTGTTTCTACGTTGTCTGTCAACATTTTTTGAAGTCAACCATTGTATCATTTGATGATTCTTTTCCTTCGAAAGTTTTGTTTCAACATTAAATTTGATTAACAAAAACATTTAATTTCTGTTTATTTTAAAAAGTTCGTTTACATTTTTTTATTATAATTTTCCTTGGTTATAACTAGGTGAAGAAGAGGTTACCATTCTATGCCAGTCCGTCAAGGTAATGAATGGAGAAGAAGATTAATCACAAAACTTATCAAATTCAGGACTTCATTTTGGCCTATTGAAGTTGAAATTTAAGGTCCTTTTGACCTCTATCATTGAGAACTTACAGCTTATAGTTTCAGTGTTATATGTTTATGCACATGTATGCGTATACATATATATGCGTATGCATATATATGCGTATGAATATATATGCATATGCATACCAAATCGCAAACATGGGTAGCTTAGTTCTCGAATTATTAAGAAGCACACTGGCACAAAACTTAGCTTTATATACATTTAGAGATTGTTGTTTCAATAGTAATAACGTTATTACTATTGTTATTATTATTGTTATTATTATTATTATTATTATTATTACTTTTATAATTTTGCTATACTGATTATACTATAAGTATTGCTTTGCTCCCTTTATAACTATATGTTTTATTTATTTTCTGTAACACTCTTCTGTTAACTGTTTATACTTAATTTATACATTTCTACTATTTCCTTATGTTATCATTTAG
>JARUHE010337843.1:0-10601 GCA_031471125.1 Archaeomysis grebnitzkii | reverse complement strand
AAGTGAAAAAATCAAATAAAAATACCTAGTAATATATTAAAACCAATAACCAAGCCTATATGAAAAGAAATAATAGTTTAGATGATATATAAGCATTTAAGTCCTTGTCTAACGCCGACGAGGACGACATCGGAATTGGTAGAGCTGCGCTACACATGCTCGACAAAAATAAATAATATAGTTCTAGTAAAACCGGTTATTTAATTCAAAATCTTCCTAATCAAGTATATTATGATGATATATCAATACAAAATAAAAATAATTAGCTAATACCCTGAAATTATGTTTTATTGTAAAAGTTTACACCACAGACATAGGCGCATACGCCAGAAAAGTACTAGTAATCCACAAACCGGACTGTTTAAATGTCATTGTCTAACCCGCCGCTGACATCGGAATTGCTACGCCTATGTAGAGTATGTAGAGGTTCGCTACGCATGCTCAACAAAAACCTGTGTAGAGCCTATATGCAAAGCTCGACAAAAATTATCAAATGGGGGGAGGGAGGGTAAATTGATTTTATAATTGATAAAAGTAAATAGAAAAATTTAGCAAACTTTAAGTTTTTTGATGATTTTTATTTCCATCATAAAACCATAGAAGAAATAATTCTTATTTTATATTGCCATCTGAAGCTTTGGAAGATAAATATAAAGAAGTAGTTTTATTGTTTTGTTTTGAATGAAGAAACCAATGTGATGGATCATTATGTCTTTGCTGCTTAGACTGCTCTTTGTAACATGAATTTGCCAAGCAAGACATTATACAAGATGGAACCTGCATGAATACTAGATCCAGATTACATGTGACTACCCTCAATAACTATAGAAGATTCATGCACTAGACCTGAAGTGCTGAGTTCACACAATAGCTATCAATTAATTAATTTGACAGTTAGTCATATTAGAGCATAAACTTACCCATAGTTTGAATCTTGTAGAAGAGTGGGAAACAAAGAACAACACTGGCAAGGTAATATTTGAAGTAGAAATGATTATTGATGAAAGTTTTCCATGGAAACATTGCAACTTTGGCTCCCAATGTGTAAGGGTACTTCATACGTGCACCAGCCATGTTTATGATTTTGTACTGAAAAAGGAGGACAAGTTAATTAATGAACAAAAAAATTGCAATAGGCTTAATTTTTCCAACATGAATATTAAACTAGTAATCCAATAACCGAACAATTCAAATGTCTCGCGATCATTCATTCAGTAACTTTAAAAAAAATCTCTAAAAATATCAAAACAAAAATGGTGTTACAAAGCGAGAAAACATCATTTTATCAAAAATTCACCTTAGAGACTGTTCATGTGTACTTCATTTCCAATCCATTGTTGCATAAAAAAAATGAAAAAAAAAATGTTAAAAATATTTTCAGAGTCCAAAATCAAATCAAAAATGGTGTTACAATTACAAAGTGAGAAAACATCATTTTAGAAAAAAATCACCTCATTTCCAATCCATTGTTGCATAAATAAAAAAAAATTAAAAGTTCATTTGATGAAAAAATGTAGATAAAAAGTGATAAAATCAAATAAAAATATCTAGTAATATATTAAAACCAATAACTAAGCCTATATGAAAAGAAATAATGATAGTATAGATGATATTTAAGCATTCAAGTCATTGTCTAACGCCTACGACAACGACGACATCGGAAACGCTATGCCTATGAAGAGCTTCGCTACGCACGCTCAACAAAAACATAACTGACTTAGTATGTATCACTGGTGTAACATAAAATGGAGTAAGCTATAAGATTTATGTATCACCGATGATACAAGAAACAGTTAAAGTGTTAAGAATGCTCGACTCATCAGAAAAAAGGATATACTCACCAAGAAATTGCCATAGGAAATAGAGAGCTAAACCAATTTGGAGAGGCGCTGACCAAAGCATGTTCAAGTACGTTGTGAGATCCATGAACCTCTGAGCGTCAACGGACATCAAATTAACGACTTCGCCGACAGTCGATTCCCTTTTGGCAGAACTTGAGACTCGTAACGACTGAAATATTTCACACTTGCATAAGACGAACATTTTTTAAAGAATAATAAATCTTCCAAAAACTTCCAACTCTTGGAAAAATGTTTTACCTTTTGTAGGATTGCAGTCTTTGGTATCTCTCCCTCTCCCCCCTTTTCAATCAAATAATTTCCATCATAAAAACAAATAAATTTCAACTAACACCCTCGAAAAAACTACAAATTTCGTACCTTCCTATAAATGGCGGAAATAACTCCCGTCCTCACTCTGAGGCCTACCAAGAACATGTGGAGGAAGTATTGGTTCAAAATGAACGACTGGAGTTGGGCGCAAACGAGCATCAGACCTGCATACAAAAACCCTCTCCACTTTGGCTCGTCCTTGTCCTCCGTAAAGGTGATCAGGAGACTGAAATGGAAAGCCAAGAATTATTTATTTCAAAGATGGAAGTTCTTTCAACTAGAATTTATTTCTTCACTTATAATTTGTTTTTATATTCATTTATATCTATATTGTTATATATTCAAATAATTGGCACACAGTTATATATTCAAATAATTGCCACATGGTTATAAATTCAAATAATTGGCACACGATATTATATAGAAGAAAAACCCTTCTAAACTTACTTCAAAATAAGAGGACTGGCAAACTGTAACAGATCGTGAATCAATTTCATGGTGCTACCGAGCATAAAATTTGCTCCGAATGTCTTGACCATCGTAGGGAGAATGGAGACGTAGTGTTCCTTGTTGGGAGCGATGCCGGATACTTCAACATGAGAAGTGTCATTTGAAAATGTTGCGTATGTTTGACTTTCGCCCTTTCTAACAAATTGCAAATGGTATTTAAATTAATTAAACATTCAACGTATAGCTTATAACATATTCAAGGTAGCAATATTATTTTAAAGGAACAGAAACAAATATAGTTTTTAAAAAAATATTTGGGAGTAAACTAGCTGGGAAATCAAATTTTTTAAGCTACCATATCAGTTATGAGATAAGCAACACAAAGGGAAACTAAAAAGACAAAAGTTACACTAGATGATGTTATTGTCGACCTCCCTCCGTCCTTGACAATGAGGATGGAGCCCTAATGCCAGTGGGTTCAGCTCCCACCCCAGCAGGGCATGTAGCCCTGCTGCTCCCACCGGGTCCGTCCAGAGGGTCTCCAGGGCCGTGTCCGTCCGCACATGCGGGAATGCGAACAGATGTGTAGTGTTGTGTGTGTGATGTTGGCACAATGGGCAATTTATTGAGGGGTGTGTATCTGGTGCAACTTTGTGGAGGTATTCGAGTAGGTGAGCAGTGGGGATTTATTTGTTCTGAGTTGTGCCAGTGGTCTGCGCATGTTCGATGTTGTTTATGTCTGGTGCTGTTCTGTTTTTTGTTCGGATGTAATGTGCCAGTATGTGTATATGAATTTATTTCTTGTTTTTTTTTTATTGTTTAGTACGTTGTCTGTTTGTTGTGTAATTGTTGTTGTTTTTGAAAATAGTTTGTTTCATGTGCCTAGGGTTGTTTGGTTGTAGGATGAGAGGGTGGAGTGGGTGGTTTGGTTGTATGGTAAGAGGGTGGAGTGGGTGGTTTGGGTGTTAGGATGTTTGTCTGAGTTATGATGCATGTAATTGTAGATGGGTCTGGATGGAGAGTAGTTTGGTTTCTTCCTGTAGGTGTTGTGTGTTAGTGCTTAATGTACATCCTGTGGCTGTTTGGCGTGCTATGTTCTGTGTTGTGTAGAGTTTATTGATGTTTGTGGTAGATGTGATGGCGGACCAGATTGTGTTTGCGTATTCAATTATTGTGTGGTATGTAGTTCACATTGTTTCTTTTGTTTTCTGCCAGTGTGTTTCGTGATGGTTTTTAGCATGTTGGTGATGATTTTGTTTTGTTGTGACGCCAAAGTTTTTTGGTTCCTTGACCTTTGGGAGTAAAGTGTTGTTTATGTGAAGATTTAGTATTGTGCTATATTCTTCTGGGTCAGGTGTGAATAGGATGGAGGTGGTTTGTTGGCATTTATTGTTAATTGGTTTTGGGTGGTCCAGAGGTGTATTTGTTGGAGGTGTGTCAGCCTAGTACTTGTTGTTAAGTAAAAATTTGGAAGATTTACTTGCTATTCTGTACTACAATAAGGGTAAAATCATTCAAATGAAAGGGGAAACAAGGCTAAACAATAATAATTACAGCTTTTATAAAGCACCGACACTATTCAATGATATACAACTATATGGTAATTTAGGCAATAGAAAAGATTAAAAGAGGAACTCAAACGCTATTAACTCACCCAAAATGGTTCCAAAACTTCCTTTAGAAAGATAAGTATTAAATGACAAACACAATGAGATTATTCTTATAATGGCGATGACTTAATCACAAATAAGTTTTTTTAAGTTTATAATAATGGTCAATTTCAATCGATGCTGTCTTTTGAACTGCACAAATTATAATCTTTAGACAACATCTCGACTGATTTAGACCATACGTCAGATCAGGGCTTTGCTTAAGCTGCCTTTCTAGTGATTACTCCATTAGAATTACTATTGGAAAACATTGTTGACGGCACCTGAAAAACGCCTTTCAACAGATATGCATTAATGACTAAACGTCAGATATGCATCAACGACTATACGTCAGATATGCATTAATGACTAAACGTCAGATATGCATTAACGACTATATGTCAGATATGCATTAATGACTAAACGTCAGATATGCATTAATGACTAAACGTCAGATATGCATTAATGACTATACGTCAGATATGCATTAATGACTATACGTCAGATATGCATCAATGACTATACGTCAGATATGCATCAATGACTATACATCAGATATGCATTAATGACTAAACGTCAGATATGCATTAATGACTAAACGTCAGATATGCATTTATGACTAAACGTCAGATATGCATTAATGACTATACATTAGATATGCATTAATGACTATACCTCAGATATGCATTAACGACTAAACGTCAGATATGCATTAACGACTAAACTTCAGATATGCATTAACGACTAAGCGTCAGATATGCATTAACAACTAAACGTCAGATATGCATTAACAACTAAACGTCAGATATGCATTAACGACTAAACGTCAGATATGCATCAACGACTAAACGTTAGATATGCATTAACGACTATACGTCAGATATGCATTAACGACTAACCGCCATATGCATTAACGACTAAATGTCGGATATGCATTAACGACTAAGTTTCGGATATGCATTAAAGACTATACATCAGATATGCATTAACGACTAAATGTCAGATATGCATTAACGACTAAACGTCAGATATGCATTAACGACTAAATGTCAGATATGCATTAACGACTAAACGTCAGATATGAATTAACGACTATACGTCAGATATGCATTAATGACTAAACGTCAGATATGCATTAATGACTATACGTCAGATATGCATTAATGCCTATACGTCAGATATGCATTAATGACAAAACGTCAGATATGCATTAATGACTAAACGTCAGATATGAATTAACGACTATACGTCAGATATGCATTAATGACTAAACGTCAGATATGAATTAACGACTATACGTCAGATATGCATTAACGACTAAACGTCAGATATGCATTAATGACTATACGTCAGATATGCATTAATGCCTATACGTCAGATATGCATTAATGCCTATACGTCAGATATGCATTAATGACTAAACGTCAGATATGCATTAATGCCTATACGTCAGATATGCATTAACGACTATACGTCAGATATGCATTAACGACTATACGTCAGATATGCATTAATGCCTATACGTCAGATATGCATTACGATTATACGTCAAGATATGCATTAACGATTATATGTCAGATATGCATTAAAGATTATACGTCAGATATGCATTAACGATTATACGTCAGATATGCATTAACGACTAAACGTCAGATATGAATTAACGACTAAACGTCAGATATGCTTTACGATTATACGTCAGATATGCATTAAAGCCTATACGTCAGATATGCATTAACGACTCACTTGTACGACTTGGATAACGTTTTGTTCCAATTTTTGTTCCACCTGTTCGAGACCGTTTGGGAAGCATTTTCGTACGACAGGTCCCACATGTCGTCCTGCGTCAACGGCTTTTTGTAGCCGCGCCACACGAGCGGGTCGACCCACGCAAACGTCACTCGGGAGAGGAACGAAGAGTCCTCTTGCGGACACGCCCTCTGCAATTATCAATGTTTTTGCATTAAATTGTCGAGAAAATTTTTCAAGTTGAGCTAGGAATAGGGAGGATTGATTGATTAAATAAACAAAAGGGCCAATGCTCAGCGCTGCACCCAGGCATAGAGAGGAGGGGGAGAGGGGCAGTGGTTTCCCCCCAAGAGAGGAAGGGGGGAGGGGCAGTAAGTATTCCTTTATTTGATCAATTTTTAACATTGGTAAGTCTTGACATATAGAAGTCATTTCACATCTTCTGATTAGTACTTGAATGTACTGAACATGAAAAATTAATATTTCACTTTACCTAACCTAAATCACAAATAAATGTTGCCATTGAGGAACTAAAAACCTCCCTAAATTGATAGTATTTTTTTGTTGACGTTGCTAGATTTGATTACGGGATCTAAAGTAGGCTTTAGCCCACAAGTTCAAAATGATTCTACAATATTTATAATATCTATGGCTTTTATATAGCCAATCTCTGCCCTGCTTCACATTTCAGCCTTAATACCGATATCAATTGATGTGTAGCCTGAATATATCAATTGATGTGTAGCCTAAAGATATCAATTGATGTGTAGCCTAAAGATATCAATTGATGTGTAGCCTAAAGATATCAATTGATGTGTAAGCTTAGCATACGAGATTATGTTCAAACCCCAATAAAATAGCCTTAGGATGCAAAAGACGTACCTCGCCCCTCGGGTAATCCAAAACTGCGGGTCTTTTGTCCGCAAAACATTGTAGAAAGAAAGCGAGGATCACCAACGGATAATAAATGTTGTAAATGACAAATGAAAAATCCTGAAAAATAAAACAAGACATTTGTGATTATTATTTTCCTGTCAAAAATATTCTTTTTTTGCTTAATCTAAAAAATAAAATAATGTTAAACAAAAGTTTTGACAACTGTTCAAATAAATTAAATTTTATTTAATAATCAATGCTTCAAACAAGAATTTTTAAACAATACAAATTTTTAGGATTACAAAATTATAACATTTTTAGAATTACAAAGGAATAAATTTTTTTAGGATTGCAAAGGAATAAAATTTTTAGGATTACAAAGGAATACAATTTTTTAGGATTGCAAAGGAATACAATTTTTCAAGATTATAAAGGAATATAATTTTTAGGATTATAAAGGAATACAATTTTTAGGATTATAAAGGAATAAAATTGTTTAAGATTATAAAGGAATACAATTGTTTAAGATTATAAAGGAATACAATTTTTAGGATTATAAAGGAATAATTTTTTTAGGATTATAAAGGAATACATTTTTTAGGATTATAAAGGAATACAATTTTTAGGATTACAAAGGAATAAAATTGTTAGGATTATAAAGGAATAATTTTTTTAGGATTATAAAGGAATAAATTTTTTAGGATTATAAAGGAATACAATTTTTAGGATTACAAAGGAATAAAATTGTTTAAGATTATAAAGGAATACAATTTTTAGGATTATAAAGGAATACAATTTTTAGGATTATAAAGGAATATATTTTTTGGGATTATAAAGGAATACAATTTTTAGGATTATAAAGGAATACAATTTTTTAGGATTATAAAGGAATACATTTTTTTAGGATTATAAAGGAATACAATTTTTAGGATTATAAAGGAATACAATTTTTAGGATTATAAAGGAATACAAATTTTTAGGATTATAAAAGAATAAGAATATTGTCCAACCCAATAGTAATTCCTATGGAGCATGTGGCAAGTATAGCTCTAAAGCATTACTTACATCAGGTGGCGTGATAAACGTAGTCCGGTACTCGGGTAGTCCACACACCAGCAAAAACGTCCAGAACAAAAACAAAATGGGCGAACTTTGTATCCCTCTTTTTTTGCCGACTAATATGAATATAAATTGTAACAACTGCAACAACAAAATAAAAATTAGAACATTAACTAAATAAATAACTAAATAAATAAATAAATACATAAATAAATAAATAAATAAATAAATAAATAGATAAATAAATAAATAAATAAATAAATAAATAACTAAATAAATAACTAAATAAATAACTAAATAAATAAATAAATAACTAAATAAATAAATAAATAAATAAATAAGACAATATAAATTGTAACAACTGCAAAACCAAAATTAGAACATTAACTAATAAGACAGTAGCTTGCAACAAAAAATATTTAATTATTCACGTTTTAAAAGAATTTTTTTGCTGCCTGCATTATCATTATAAAAAAAACAAAGTTATCATTATAAAAAAACAACGTTATCATTATAAAAAAAACAAAGTTATCATTATAAAAAACAAAGTTATCATTATAAAAAAACAAAGACAATAATGAAAATAAAATTTAAAATTGAAAATGATGTTTTGTTGAAACTCACAATAGTAACAAATATTAAGCCTGGCGCGAGGTATTCAACTCCATGAACTTCTTCGTCTGAACTGCCTCTATGCACGGCATAAAAAAACTCGGTCGCCGTCACGATCAGCAACGCAGCAGACACGATCTGTGGAAACCAAAACAAATTATACGGATTGTCTTTTCAAAGCATACCCTATCCAAAACCCTAAATGTCCCGGATTATAATTTTATCCAAACCGTAAATTTTTATAAAAACTATTTCAAAATCTTATTTTGCCAAGGAAGGTCCTGGATTATAATTTTAATACAAAATATTTTGTGAATATTCATTCACATTTAAAAAAATATTTGATTAGAAACCATCTCACCAATTTCGAAACATTCACCCATGACCATGGAATGCCTCGATCTAAACTCTTTATAATTGTGTTCGTTTCTATTGGTGCAAAAATCCACAAAAAAAGGCACGGAATCCATACGAAGATTGTGTTTTCAAAGCATGATGTGAAATCTGGAGCGTCTGTGTCCCACGATACACTTGCATTCTGGAAAAAAAATTAAATAAAATAATGTGTATGTTGAGTCTAAACAATGTACATTAAAAACAGAATAATTATAAAAATAAAAATACACATTATTAACCCTTAACGGGCAAAGCACCGTAAAGATGCTAAAAAAGGATGCTAAAAAAGGTACTAAAAAATATGCTAAAAAGGATGCTAAGAAAGGTACTAAAAACTTGTCTGCCTGTATGACTCTTCTGCATAGTATGTTTATTGTTGCATTTTTATTAATGTTAAGACTTAAGAATGTAACAACACCAACCTTTTCCGTTACATTTTGTAGGCAGAAGAGTTTTAGAAACATACAAGTTTTTGGCATTATTTTCAAAACTAATTGGCAAACATTTGCAAAGTAGTGAAGTAGCTAAGGTCAACTTTAGCCAAAAGTACTATCCATCTTGGGAGGTTTTTAGTTCTTCAATGTTAACTTTTATTTGTGATTTAGGTTAGGTTAGGTTATGTCAGGTTAGGTACTATTTCACAAAATAAATGAAATATTAATGATTTTCATGTTCAGTATTTTTAGTACTTTTTTATAGGGATCTAAAGTAAAATTTGGTTAAAGTTGAACACAACCGGTACGTCACGTCACACGCTGTACGAAAACTGCAGTATTTAAGGAAAGTTTAGCATTATCATGACCCACCAAACAAAACTTAACCTGACTTTGCTCCTCAAATGGTTTTTGGTGGCCAAAAACAACTATTAGAACCAATACACCAATTAAACCAGTACAGCTGGTATGCTTGACAATTGTAAATATCAATTGAAATTTAAAATTCCAGTGATAAGCTTGAATTAAAGGTTATAACTACTTTTGTATTGTTTTGTTTGAATAATTTTCATCAAGGATCATATCCACCTCATATTTCACTACTTTGCAACTATTTGCCACATAGTTTTGAAAATAATGCCTATGAAAAGGTTCCGTTCAATTTTGACCTAAAGTTTTGACAAAGATTACTTTAGATCCCAATAAAAAAGTACTGAACTGTCTGAACATGAAAAATATTAATATTTCACTTATTTTGTGAAATAGTACCTTACCTTACCTAGCATAACCTAACCTAACCTAAATCACAAATATAGGTTGCCATTGAAGAACTAAAAACTCCCTAAATTGATAGTACTTTCTTGTTAAAGTTGCTGGTGTAGGTTTACAAAGAACTACATGTCGGCTGAATTCAAGCTGTTGGTTTAGTTTTGGCCATGGACTCATGTGGCCCATATTCAGAACCTTATGTGGCCATATAAATTTTATGTATTCAGTAAATTTGACAGGAAAATAATGACACTTAAGGAATAATAATAAAATAGTGATAATAATAATAAAAAAGAACAATAACAAATAAAAAAATAAATACAAGAAAATAAAAAACAATAATAACACAAATAAATAAATAAACAAGGTATTCTTCTACTGCAGCTGCAAGCCTAACAATACTAATATCACATATTTCAAATTATTCTAATCTAATT
>JARUHE010337832.1:0-10601 GCA_031471125.1 Archaeomysis grebnitzkii | reverse complement strand
TATGGGGGATAATTAAACAGGACATTTATAGGAATGGAAAACAATTTTCTTCGAAATTAGAATTGTGGCAAGCCATCGAAGCAGCCTGTAAAGCACTACAAAAGTCATCTATCGAGAAATTGACAAAATCAATGGATGAGCGACTTTCCCTTGTTTTGCAAAAGTCAGGTGGTTACATTAACAAATAGGATGATGAAGAGCTGCATAGTAAATGATTCTAACATCATATTTAAGTTTAAAGTTTGTGAAAAATTGTTTATTCTACTTTATTGTTAACTAATGCATACTTGCATAATAACGTGATACACCGATTTGTAAGTTATATTGTTATAATTTGAAAACTATTTGGTAAATTCGTACCAAACTTCAGCACAATGTTTACATTATAATTTCACACTTTATGTACCAATATAAAAGATTTCGAACCAATAGGCTTTTATTTATCCCAAATAATGTCACTTGCATATTAGCGTGACAGACACTAATTATAAAACTACTTAATTGTGTAATTAATCGGTTATATTTCTTGTTTAGCATCATTGAATTAGAATGTTGGATATTAAATCTTTGTACATTTATAGGAGTTGTTTTGTCCCTTTCATGTAATGTTGAATAGAATGTGTTTGTTTGCTATGCACATAAGAATGTTGTTGTTTGGATAGAAACACCCATAGGAAAAAGCATAAACAATGTAAATCAAATTACATGTTTTTTCAAAATGTTGATTGATAAATTGTCGTAATCGAAACATTTTTGATAATTCAAAATGTTGAAGGTGCAAAGACATTTACAAAACGAACATCCTAATCCTTATCAACTAGATTGTAACAAATATTGCATGTGAAGTAGTGCAGCAAAATGGAGGACTCAGTTGTGTACATTTAGACAGACCAATAATGTTACATTGAAACTTGAAATGGACGAAATATCCTCTTTGATTATTTTTCACTTTGTGATCTTGATCACATGACTAAATGGTCTTGAGTTTTCAAGTCACAAGAAGTGTTTTTAATTCAACTATCATGGATCTCGTTCTTATCGAGATTGTCGCAGGCCAGAGCTCGATACAGTTGTTGTTTTTCCGTCGTCGTCGTCAGCGTTTGTGTCGACGTGCACAATTATTGAAGTTTCCTTTGCTTGAATAAAGCATTGCATTTCACAAGTATTGAAGTTTTGCTGGCTTGAATAAAGCATTGCAGACACTTTTATATTGAACACACGTGGTTTTGTATCACATTTTAATTAAAAGTGCCAGAAATATTGAATTATTCTGGATAATTTAAATTTATGGAGATCCTAGCCAATAATTTTTCTTTACTTCACCCGGTGTTGCTGATCATCTATGGTTAGTTCTTTTGTTATTCTATTATTTGTCAACTGTGATTTAGTGAATCGGTTTATTGACTTGAAATTGTGCTTGATATTTAAAAAAAAATATACATTTAAATATACATTGTATATATGTGTATTAAATGTATTTAAATGTATAATTAATGAGTATTTTTAGTCTGTGCGGATGAATAGTTCTATTTAAGTGCACATCCTCTTTTTCTTTCATATTTCTAAGATATCAAAAGGAAATCCTTTTTTACATTCTCAAATGTTATTAAATCTTGAGAAGAAAATTATTCTGATTTTTTTGATGAAACTAAAAATTCTTAATGACGTACGACATAACATTAATTTAATTATAATGACATTTATTTACATTTTTGTACTTTCTTGTTGTGATTTTTTTTATGAATTTTTGTTCAGCATTAAATAAATAAAATTATTTAAAGAGAAGTTGGCTTATTCAAATAATTAGTTCAATTTATCTGGTTTATGGAATTCTTCCGAAATGGTTCATGAAAATGTTTTGGTTGCTAGGAAAAAAGTTTGTATGTTTGTCATTATTAATCAACTTGATTAAAATAATTTCGACAGAATTATGTGAACTAATGATAATTATTTGAGAATTTTCAATTATACAAAGAGCTTAATTGAAAAAGTAATATTTTAATAAGTTTTCGTTTTAATATTATAATTGGATAATTGTATCGTTATATTTTATTGTAACAATTATTCTTATTATAGTTTTGTTCCACCATTGTCAGTTAATTCGAAACTTATTTTAAGACTTTCTTTATTTATAAAAAATATTGAATTAAATTAAAACAGATTTGATATTTTTTTTTGAATAGTTCTATTGTTAGTTTTATGTTTTGTGTTTCTTAGGCTTCAATATTTTTCGGTTATTAAAGTCATTGTTCAAATTAACCCATTTTTTAACTCCAGATTGAAAAATCAGTTTCTTTTCCTGGAGGTATTTGCAAGGAGATTTCCACCCACCTGGGCATACCATTGGCGTCGAACCGTATCTGCTAATTCAAACACCGACGGGGTGAAGAGCCGGCCGTAGGCTTAATCATATGTTCATTGACAAGCCTAACATTGCCAAATCTGGTCAATGTTATTGACGTTATTGTCTAAATCTGATCTGATTCATTTGATTACAATCTCGTATAAAACCTACTGTGGTGAGAGAGTACGATTTAGTATGGCCTGGCTACCTTGGTAAGGATTTTAAATTTAGTTCACTTTCTTGAATTTATCCGATTGTTCTATCCACGTTAGTTAGCATTGTATATAGGCTTAACAAGTTCATTGGTGTTTAGCTTAGGTCCACTCTATGTAGTTTCAGGGTGCTGAATACAACACGAGGTGCAACGACGGACAAGCTCGATTATTTATGTATTCATTCATTTATTATTTATTCATTGGTGTGGTTCTCGCAAATAGTTTCGTTGTTTTTTTTTCAGAGTTTTAGATTAGAGATAAAAACTATCAAAACTCAATGACTACATATTGTTTTTTTTTATTGGAAATCGTGTATCAGCATTGTATACTTAAAGATCAAAAAATGAAAGCATGTTTGGATTGACGATAGCACAAGTGAGGTAAGTTCTGTTATTTGAATGTGCGTTGCCTCACTTGTGCTGTTGTCGATCCATTTAATGTCACTTCCTTAGGTTGTATCTCCCAATCTACATTTTAGATGTCTTGTTAACAGCGCTGAGTAATTTTTACAAAAATTAAACTATAAAAATGTTTGAATCAAACAAAACCGAATTTGTTTCTCACAATGTATCCAAATAATTTATTTTACACTTTAAATTAAAAATATAAAAGAGTTTTAATATTTTAACAAAAAATTTTATATACAGCGAATGTGTTTTGTTGTATGTTCATTAATTAATGATAAGCTCATTGTATTTATTTAAACATTTTGCATAATTTATTAAAATCCTCTCTTTAATTATGAATATAATAATGATAATAATTATCTACTTTAGGCCATTCATCTTTTCATTAATAATATTCTTATCATTAAATATTTTTGTGAAAACAATTTGTATAATGTTTTACTAGTTTAATATTAAATTATTTTTTGCTTGAAATTAAATCCTCGTTCACCATTCACCATCTATTCGATCTGTTCTCAACTCTATTTTATATTGAATACAGGTAAAAATTAACATTGAGTAAAGGACATACAAACAGGAGTTCTTGTCTTTGGTATTATTTTAAACATTGCTAATTATTTTTGGGATTGTAAAAATTGTTAATTATTTTTGGGCGTTCATGTAGACATTGTTCATTATTTGAACCAACGTTAATAAAATTGTTGGAGACATTAAAGAAAATGTAAAATGTTTGAGATCGTAAAAGATAGTTTTTGTTAATCTTTAAGTCTGGAGAATTTAAAGTAGATTCAGTGACGCCCTTTTTTGCGAGTTGTTCGGTTGTGCAGAACTAAATTGCGACAACTGCTGCAAAATAACTTGCAAGGATATAAGAGCAATTGATAAAGCTGGCTCACACACCACACGATTCTCACATGAAGGAGAAATTGTTAAAAGCTAATTCGTATTCAATATTTGAGTCGGTTAAAAACAAAAAAAAACGTTTAACATTAGACGTGTTTGTCCAAGAATGGAGCTCGCTTAAAATGTCGCCAATTATTTTGATTATTCTTGTGCGCTATAAACAATTCTTGCTTTGGTTTTTAAGGCATTAAAAAATGCATTATTTTTGTTGATGATTTTTAGAAAGATTTATTGTTAATTTAAAATAAAATTTGGAAATTTATCAAGTGGAGAAGTTGTAATCTCTCCTCCCTCCAAAAATGTCTTTCTATCGAAATTGAAACTTGCAAAACCAACAAATTTGTAAATGTTGGAGCGTGACTCTTGATTCGGGAATCGATGGGGTTAATCAAATGTCTTTCCGTTCATTGATTTCAACTTCATCACGACATTGTGTTAAGAGCATCTCCTCTCTTCTTATACTCTTTTCTCTTTATCCTACTCTTCTATTTTCTCTTCTTCTCTTTATCTCCTCATCCTCTTTCTTATATTTTTGTTTTCTTTGTCATTCTCTTCTGGTTCCTCTTTTTATCTTTCTATCCTTAACCTCGCTTTCCTTTGCTCTTATTCTTTTTTAATTTTCTCCAAATTTTCCATTTTATTTTCCTTTCTTCTGTGTCATTTTTGCTCTCATTTGTAGTCTCAATTTTTTGTTTCATTTGCTCTTATCCCAGTTTTCTCTACTTGTGGTTGCTTTCTCAAAACTTTTCTTTTATTATACGTTTTCGGTAAAAAAAAATTTGAATCGAAGAAAAAGAATAACTTGTACAACATTCTTTGAATTCATTAGAGCCGATTCTGGCATCCCAAGATATTTGCTAATGTATAAATAACTTTCAGGAGAAAACATTATTAATTAATTAGAACCTAATCCTATTAATAATGTACATGATATTAAGCTTCACATTTTCGTCATATTTAATTAATTTTTCTCCCAACAACTTTTTTGTATGTTTTTAATTTGTTTTTGTGTGTTCTTCACATAATTCCATTTCATAGAACGAAGTCTACATTTTCCATTTGTTTGAATACTCTTGTTTGTTTGTTGAATAAATAAAATTATATTGTTCCCTTGTGAAAATATATTTTCTTTAGAGTAAACTTTTCTTATTTATAGTTTCTTCAATTTGTTATTTTCGTTAAACTTTATTTTGCAAATAAATGAATTTCCACAATAAATAAATACATTCTGGAGCTTCTAATTGACGATGGTTCATTCAAAATGTTCGATTCACGTTACTTTTTTTTACTTCAACATTGAAAGGTTAAAAAAAAGAGCAACGGACGATGACGTCATGCAGGAAGGGTTGACATCAATGATGTGTGAATGCCGTTGCTGAAATACTTGCACCGTTCGTCATATGATCAACTGTTGCCTTAAGGACTAAATTACATTGAAATTAGAATCGGACTAATCTGTCGTTAGATGGTTTTCCTGGATTTTCCAAATATTTATTTGCATCTCGAAAGTTTCATTTTAACAAAAACCGAAATGACTCGTCAATGAAAAAACTTGCAAATGGTTCGATAAACAAATTCAAGCAAATGAATAATAATAATAATTCCCAACAAAATGTTTCAAATATTCGATGTTTATGATTTCATTGATAATAAACTGCACGAATATTTGCTAGATTAACTAAAGAATTCTGAAATAATTATATTTATTTGCCTTCTGTATCATATTGAAGAACAAAACATTTCTTCAAAATTGATACAAATTAAATTTATAACTTGATAATTCAATATTTTAATTTTTAAGTTTGATTTACAATTTTAAATCCTATTACTTTAGGGATCCTTCTTACCAAAAAAGAGTCACGGTTAAAAGTTTAGTGTCTTAGTGATACCGCTAAGGTATGGTTTTCAATATTGCATTGTGTAAGTTTATTAATGTTATCCAAAATCTATACTTGTATAGTAACATTTGCAACTGGAAAATCACCTTTTTGGTTACATTATTAATTTAATGTTTCAGTTAAACATTTGTATTAATTTAGTTTGGAAATTGATTCCTTCATTATTATGTTACAGTTAAGGATTTACCATTTATACTAAACAAGTTCATCTATGGGTTATTTGGTGAAATGTGTATATAACATTGCTACGTCTAAGTTAGGGTGACTAATTTCAACTAGTAATCAGTTAAATGAGTGAAGATTTAGATTAAATATCCATTAATCGTTTGTAGCTTTGTATTTAAATCATTTAGTTAGAATAAAAGTGGATATAATCTTCCTCCTATCTACTTTCCTTTGAATTTAAATCAATTATATTGTTTCTATTTTTATCAATTATATTATCTATCATATAATGTTGTTAAGCAATGTTAGATATATTAATCCAACTCTTTAGTATGTTTTGCTATTTATTAAGCAAGTGTATTAGGTATAATTAAGCAGATTTAATTAAAGTTTTAATTAATTATTTGATTACCGTAAAAACAACTTTTTCAAAACTGTTCAAGTCTTCAATTAATATTAAATAAATATTTGTTTAGGCAACAAAAACAAATGCTAATCAGACACGCCATGTTGCGTGGCTCGGTTTCGTTTATCTTTTATTTCTTTTTAAAGTTTAAAGTTTTTAAGCTATTTGATTTTATGGGAGTCTTGTCAAACATTTCTGAATGGTAACATCTATTATCAAAAAAAACCCTGTAAGCACATATGATTGTTAACATTGTACAAGAAACTTTATAAATTAGCATGAAAGAGCAATTATTTATTTAGGTTCACTTTTATTTATATAATTATAAATAATGAGCAGTACAGTTATCAAAATAATAATGTCAATTATAATGAAAATAATAGTCCTAAGATTTTAATTTGCCTTCACCAGTCATAACTGAAGTTGAAAAATATTTATATCCTTCAGTCTTTTTTATTTGCAATTACTTTTATTTCATGTACTTAGTAAAAAAATACTTTTATTTCATGTACTTAGTAAAAAAAATACTTTTAGTTCATGTAATTAGTAAAATTCTAAATTGCTTTCTTTATGAGCTTTATAATTACTACCATTATACTTGTAATTTGGAACATGATGATTTGTAACATTTTTTAATCTAGAGTAGAAATTATTTTCATTAAAGTATAAATACGATCATTCACATGCGCAAGTTTCAAAAAGATTAACGTTTAAAGATATTTATTATAGATTTTTTTTAAATTTGAATAACATGTGGAATTATATTTGATTGAATTCGTATTCAATGTTTTGTGAACATCTTTGGGATGCCCTGGAATGAATCTGTTGAAAACTAGTTCGCCTTTCATGATGTGTATCATCTGTGATTAACTGATATTTCAGGGAACACTAATATTTGCTCCATTTGTTGATGAATTCACATCATTAAAATTGTTGTTACAAACTCTTTACTTTTTACAACGTTATTCATCCAATTTTATTATCAGGGCGGTGAACAAATGATGTAAAAACAACCTTGTGACGTAAGTGTAACAATAATGACTAGTAACGTTGTTGTATCAAAACGAGTTAACATTGCAAATGGTGTAACTGTAACAATAATAAATGACGTAGTTGTAACAATAATAGTATATAAAATTGTATTTTACGTAGATGTAATCATAATAATAACGTTGTGTCTGCCGTAGCTGTAACAATACGATTAAACATTGAGTGACAATTGGTGACACGTAACGTGGCTGTAACAATACGATTGAACATTGAGTGACAATTGGTAACACGTAACGTGGCTGTAACAATACGATTGAACATTGAGTGACAATTGGTAACACGTAACGTGGTTGTAACAATACGATTGAACATTGAGTGACAAATGGTAACACGTAACGTGACTAACAATACGATTGAACATTGAGTGACATGGTAACACGTAACGTGGCTGTAACAATACGATTGAACATTGAGTGACAAATGGTAACACGTAACGTGGCTGTGTCAGAGAATGTCGATAGCAACAAGTCCTGTTCCAGAGATGGAGACACGTACGCGACACAGCGAGAGTTTGGGAGTCTTTTTTGCAGCTTTGGGTGGATCTTCATACAAGAAATAGTTTCCTGTTTCGCATGACACTAAATATCAACGTAGAAAAACTGGGCTGTAATTATCCTGGATTTGTCACAATTGCTTTGCGGAGGTTAATGTTGCGCTGTGTTGTTGAGGTTAATGTTGCGCTGTGTTGTTGAGGTTAATGTTGTGGTGGTTAATGATGTGCTGGGTTGTTGTGGTTAATGTTGTGCTGGGTTGTTGTGGTTAATGTTGTGCTGGGTTGTTGAGGTTAAATGTTCTGTTGAGTTGTGGTGGTGAATGATTCGCTGGGTTGTGGTGGTTAATGATGTGCTGGGTCGGGGTGGTTAATGTTGTGCTGGGATCTTCTGTAGTAGTTTTTTTTATGTGTAGATGTATGTATGTAAGTGCTTATTCATGACAATTTGAATCGTATGGTATTATGATCGAACCAGAGATCTATAGTTGGATGGTCAGGTGTGGTAGCCCAACTAGCACAAGAACTAGGTAAGTGTTTGTCATAACCCACCCTATTATACTAAACAACGACCCCCATCCACTTGACTTGGTGAAGTTGTTTAAGCCATCGCACCCAACCATAGATGTATGTGTATAAGTTGTATTTTGTATGTATGGGAGTGGGTGTGTGTATGAAGAGTTATGCTTTGTATTTCATAAACTTGAAATGTTTGCATGGTCTTGATCTTTCGGGAATTAAATACAATTATTGGCTTTACACAAATTTTTCTCGATTTTAAATCAATTGAAATGTGTATCGATTGTTTGTATCGATTTGCCACTTGTTGATCTGTTGTTGTTCGTGTTGTTACATGAAATGATTAAGGTTTTCATGCATGTGACTTGGCTTGAACACATTCCAGTACATGCATGGCAGTTTGAATGACCTAGAAGTGCATGTTTATAAGTGCCATCCAAATGTTTTGTTTAAAATTATTTATTTAAATGAGGTAATAATTAATGAAAAAAATATTTGCTCGAATCGTCAAAAGACTCGACGATTTATTATGACTTTGGCATTTGAAGAATGGTGAACACATTCTAAAGTGTGTTGTTATTCGACAAGGTGTTTTTATTACTGTCTGTTAAGCTATTATTGTTATTGTTTTTATTAGTATTATGTTGTTTTTATTATTACTATATTGTTTTTATTACTGTTTGTTAAGCGCTATTATTGTTAGTGTTTTTATTATTATTATATTGTTTTTATTATTATTATATTGTTTTTATTATTGTTATATTGTTTATTTTTGTTCATAATTGTTTTCCATTACCATTAATTAAGGTTCTTATAGTTGTATTTGTTATAGTGAAAATAATATTCAAATTGTTATAGTAGCTATGTTATTGTTTCTTTATATAGGTAGTTTTATCGTTATTTTCATTATAATATTGTTCAGTATTTGCTTACTACTTGTAAATCTCTTATGAATTTATTTAATATTATTTTATTTTATTTACAAACCTTGTAAAATTATTAAAGACTTAAATTTATTTGTCTTCAACTTGGCCCTGCAGACCTCGCTTTTCAAGTCGCACAAATACTAAAGTCTTATTTATTTGTGCCCGCAAAATTATAAGTTGATATTTACATCCTATAGTGAATTCTCTTTTATTTGAAGTAATTTTGAGTTATCTTTTCACTGAAATTTTGTGTTGCCAGACTCTCCGGAGTTGCCACAGCTACGCCTAAGGGTGGTCACAAAATCTTTGTAACAGTCGTTGCATTCCTTCGATGTCCTCAACCGTTGCAGGTTTGAACATTCATTGAAACCACCGATCACGTACCTTGTGTTAGAGTTTTCCATTTGGTGCAGCAGTCGCTAATTAACATAAAGGTGCAAATTGATTAATAACGTCTCTACAATCCATTTTCCCCTTTGGCGATTGGTTGAAAACTTTTATCATTATTTGAGTCAATAATATTGATTTCAAAAATACTTTACGCTCGTTGTTCAAAAAAGAATTTAAACTCCACATTTTTTTAGTTGTTTAAAAGTTTGTTTGTAGAGTAGTAGATTCAAACTGAGTTTTGTAAGAGAGCCGTGAATAGCTTATCATGTTATAAGTGTCAAGAGTTGGTTTTCTATTTAGAAAACATAAACATTTATGTCGAATCTGCAATGAACACTCCATCAAGTATTGGTGCCACATTTTTTGTGACAAGTCCGACATTTGTATTTTGTTCTCAGAACCCATCGTCGCTGAACTTTTAATTGGAGGGGAAATAATTGAATCAGAAGAATGGATGCTCGTAATATCCGCCCACATTATCGTCTGAGCAACACAATCGCCCATTAACCCCTTGACGTTGGAACGTTTATTGTTGTCGGTCGCAACATAAAAAAGTTTGCATTGAAAATAACTTTAATTAGACATCCCTTATTCGGCCCAACAGAGGTTGAAGGGTTAAACCTGCCGGATACTTCCGTCTAAATGTTCATGTCGTTGTTTCGGTCTAAAAACTTCTTCGTTGAAGTTGACGGTCTCACTTGCAGGGTTTTCGCCTCCACCGACGCGAAGGGACGATCCAAAGGGTTCAGTTTTTTGGTGATTCAACATTATTTTGATGGGTTGTTTTAACATTATTTTGATGGGTTGTTTTAACATTATTTTGATGGGTTGTTTTAACATTATTTTGATGGGTTGTTTTAACATTATTTTGATGGGTTGTTTTAACAT
>JARUHE010337821.1:0-10602 GCA_031471125.1 Archaeomysis grebnitzkii | reverse complement strand
TTATATATTAAAAGCCTGCAATATCCGCCGAAGCCAAACTTCGGCCGAAGCTTCGGCTTCGGCAAAGTGGCTTCGGCTTCGGCAAAATTCTGGCTTCGGTACACCTCTAATTGTGACGTCATATTTTCAAATGAATTTTACATTTTCACTTCAGTTTGGCAATGCTAGGAACGATGTATGTTACGATTTTGAACAATCTTAATTATTTGTGTGCAAGTGAAAACTTTTCATTTCTGACAAGTTCAGAGTGGAAAAGATTGATTAGTTTGAAAATAAAATACCCAACCTGTGAGGTGACTGTGACCAGCTTTTAAGCTTTGATGAAAACAGATTAAAATTGAATTTCAATAAGAAAATCAAACTTTTTCACTCTTGTTTCGTACGTTCACATAGTCAGCAGTCATGAGAGTAGACTTTGATTTAGAATTTATGGTGTAGTTAGGATAACCTACTTGCAGACCCATATCTATTCTCATTTCACAACTTATCCAGTCTGTTGTTAAATGAATTGACTGATTCCTCCTCCACCAAGCTCTCATTCAACGCATTCCATACATTCACTACCATCTGGAAGAAGAATGCTCTCTTGCTATTAACCCTAACACTAGGTTTATATAGTATAAACCTATGACCTCTAATGGACCTTCCCCAACCAACCGAAAGAAATCTTCACATCTTAGCCCAAAAAATCTTTTTACAGTTTGAACACTTCAATTAGGTCCCCTCTCATATCCATCCTTAGTCTCATTTCATAAGGTTGATCTGCCAATCATCTCTGTAGAATAAAGATATTTCTAGAGCTTTTGTGCAACAACACCATTGTGTTGAGGCAAGGAAAATATATACACAACCTAAATGTTCCAGGAATGAAAGATGTAGGTTTATATTTATTTTCCGTATCACAGGGTAAATAATAATTTATTGCATAATATAAAACATTGCAAGTAGCAGTATACTAAACAACACAATTCCAAAATAGGACTCAAGTATTTATGGTGAAAAACAACAATCAGGTTCAAACAAATATATTTTCAAGTTGGATATTAAAGATTTTATAGTTTCTCATTTGAATTTTTTTTACATTATATTAGAATCAAATTAAGATGATATTTCTATACTCTCAGCATCCATATGTTTGAAAACTATTTTCAATTTTCTCATAGCCTCTGTGGCTTTGCCAATGGCTGCTGAGCATTGAGATACAACTTTCACTCCCAAGTCCTTTTCCAGTGGAATTCCATGCAGTGGAACTTTTGCTCCATTTTTGTCAACCATATAGTACTCTTGACCTATTTCTCCACTAGTGATATGTAGTCATGCATTTGTTCAGGTTGAACTCTCATGTCAGGTTTTTGCCCATATATGGTAAAGGTCATCTTGCAGTTCTTGTGAGTATGTCTTCTTTAATTACTCTGTCAACTTTTGTCACCTGTAAACATTTTAACTGCTGACTCTACTGTACTAAATTATTTACATTTACCAGTACTAGAGCCAACAAGGAACCTTGAGGAACACCATTTTTCACTTGAGCACATTCCTCTGACTTCTTCCTGATAGGAATGCTCTAATCCATTTCTCAGTTCTACCTCTACCTTCAGTTTAATCAGTAATCTGTGATGTGGAACTAAGTCAAAAGCTTTCTGGTAGTCCAGAAACATACAATCCACATTGCACTCTCTGTCTAACGCTAATGTCCAGTCTCCAACAAATTGGTCAAGCACAACTAAAATATCACATTGATAACTTTTTCCAAGGCAAGCCACCAGCTCCAAGTCTGTAATCATATTTGCCTCTTCTGTAAACACCAGATCTAATATACTTGCAGTGTTTTTTTCTGTGTCGCTTGAATGTGTTATTTAACATGTTGTTATAAGTATTGCTGTTGGATTTTTTCATTGAAGCGTGAAGCTGTTCTTTGTCCTCTCTCTGTTCATACTAGCCTTTTTTCCCAATTTATTTCTGGGTAATTCAAATCCCCCAGAAATAGAATTTGGTCTCTCCCCTTTTCTCTCGGACTGTCCCTAACACAAGGTTTCTCAAACTTTGGTGCTCTGAAGCCCTCGGAGAAGTTGAACATTGTTCATGAAACCTCCATAACAAATTTATAAAGAGGTAAAAAAAACATTAACAGTTACCATTTTAAGTTCTCGAGTAATTAAGATTGTTATTTATTCGATGACTAGGATGCATATGCTGTTTTGTACTTGAAAATGTTTCAAATTTGAGTTTAGTTGAAGTAATTTACAAGATTTTGTCATGTTCTGTATTCAGCTGGTTTCTGTATTTAGTTTTTGTTGCTGCATACAATGAAAATGTTTTCTTACACCGTAAGGTCGTCAGAAAACTCGCCAAAACCTTAGAGCTTGACCCAAAATTTCTGGAAAATCTTTGCTCAAGATAATCCAAAACATTATTAGTTCAGTTTCTTTAAATTTACTTTTCAATTCAAAGTTATCTGAAATGTCTATCAGTTGTTCTTTGTCTTTTAAAGAGAAGGATTGCATGAAAGGAGAATCAAGAAGTGGGTTCTGAATCCAGTGAAAGATCATTGTCTGAAACAAAATACTTCTCAACTAATTCGGTAAAACAGTTAGATGCAGAAAGATTGATGTTTTTATATGCTCCAGTAAAACAAGCCAGTTAAAAAAAAGATATTTACATACATTTTCAAAGCTTTCATATTTTCAATCAAGAATGCATTCTTTCCGCAGATTTATTTTCCGTTGGAAGTGCAAGGATCTTCTCCTAAGCTTTGAAATATTTAATATGGTGACTGAGTTGATACAAATCCTGGATATGCAAATCTCATTGACAGCAGTTGGAGTCGGCTCTAAGGCTATTTCATTGGGATTTGAATGTGGCAGTATTCCCTTGAAATCTTATAGGATAAGCTTGCCTTGGCTTGGAGGAGAGCACCATATGTTGGTTGCATATCCTTAGGGTACACATTAACTGATGTGGGTAATGATGATGAGAATGACAAGTGCTTTGATGACTGGATAATTACAGCTGAAAAGTGCTCTATAAATTTGATGAATTTTTTTTACCTTGTAATGAAATGACTGTTTCATTTAAGAGGGCAAAAAATCTTAGATATATGCCAATATTTAAAAGCTAGTTTGTGCTTCTCATTATATAAAATGATGTCAACTTCTTCATGCAGGGTTGTAAACATTCATGTTGTTAGATTTTATTAATGTTATTATTTCTTTCATATTGTCTAGTTAAAAAATTATCCTTTTCAATATTTTTATTTATTTATTAAAATTAAATAAATAAAAAATTTCTCGTGGAGCCCTGGTGCTCCATACAGTTACTTTAAGAACTCCTGCCCTAACGGGTTCCAGAATCTTCTTATTTTAGATTTTAGATTTTCGAAGTTATTTATCACTAATTCAATATAGCGTTATAATACATAATTAGTTTCAATTTTATTCAGCCCATCACATTCATTAGGATGTCTACATAAATTCAGTATTTTCTTTTGTTTACATATACTTATTTCAGAAATAAGTAAAATAACATGTGAACAATTTTTTTGAGGACAGTGTTTTTACGGTTTCTTTATGAAATATAACTTATTTTTAGAAGTAAATTATAATTTATGGCACCCTTTCTTAAATATGGTGTGTCAATTCTAAACAATCTCGGGCAAGATTACATTTCTTAATCACTCATCTCACCATAACAGTGGCTCAGTGACCTCACCAGTAGCATTCGCTTCCTCCAATCAACATTACATAAGAATGTCAATTTGTCAGTCAAAGGTCAGTCGGCTAATTATGGATGTGAAAAAAAAAGAAACTGCAACAGCATCATAAAGACTACAGTAAACCAAGTACACAAGCAGAACATAAAACAATAAACACATACTTAAAAGGTGAAGGATCTATATGCTCAGCAAGAAGTCCCTTAACCCTTTACACCTGACAATGACGAATTCGTCACATAGAAGATAATGATTTATAGCAAGATTAATTACATTTGTGGAGTCTAGCAACCGAGTGTGACGATTATGGCACATATTAGTTTAGGCGATATAGAAAAATAAAATGTGCACAACGTATACTAACTCCTTACCACTTAATAGACACAATAAAAGTAAAAAATTTGTTTTCACTTTTAAAACAATTTAGGGCATAAAGGGTTAAATGAAGAAATGTTTGAGCAGAAACAACTTCATCTAAAAAATAGTTCTGAGCATTCATAACTCTGACTAAAAATAAATCCCTTCTGATATCAAAAGTAGAGTGAGGCACAAACAGCTTACAACTGTGCCCATGATTGAACTGGGCAAGAGACTGGACAAACAGGTCCTCAAATCCAATACACAAACCTCACAAACACCAAATCGGCATGCAACAGATGCCCCCTAATTCTTTTGTTGAACCTCCTATTGACATTCTCCATTATATGAATATTGCCAATGTAAACCAAAAACCAAACCACAGAAACAAAGTCAATAATTGGTCTCAAAAGCATTGTGAAAGCTTTTGTCATAAATTCTGCAGAATGACATATAGTACCACTGCAGAATATACTGAGCAATACCTGAAGCTTTACCATATATCTTTTGCATATGCATGTGGAACTTCAGTGATGTATCTATCAAAATGCCAGAATATCTATAGAATGATCAATTTGGCACACATACATCCCCAAGGGTATAAAAGAGAACCAAAGGATCACCATGTGAGCTGAGAAATTAAGAGAGCCACATTTAAACCAAAACAAGCAAGCCCAAAAGAAACTACCTCTATACAAAAAATCAATGTCAGACTGAAGAAAGGACTGTGTAACCAACTCCTCAAATTTGGCATGAACAACATAGGTAAATAGATATAGACTAGAAAAAAGAACTGAACATACACAATTGATAAAAACAAATAACAAAGTGCCTAAAACAGATCTCTGAGGAACACCACTAGTGACACTCACCATGAGTTACAACCTCAATGGTATGATCATACAAAAATCCCCAATCCAGTCAAGCAGAGGATCAACAACACCAAAAAATGGATCTAACACCAGTTGAAGAATGAGGTAAAAACAATTTTGAAGAATGATGCTATTATTTTAATGAAAAAGATCCTCCAAACCAAGACTAAAAATTTAAAATTTAAAAGCCTATCCTTAATAGAGAAGAAAGACATTGTTCTTGTTGTCAACCCCCTATATCTTCAATATTGAGGATAGTCCTCAATGTTGGTGGGTCCAGCGCCCACTCCAACAGGTCAGCAGTCCCGCTTCTCTTACCGGGTTTGTCCAGAGGGCCTCCGGACGCATGTCCATCCACACTTGCCCGTTTTGAACAAATCTGTAGTGTTGTGTATGTCATGTTGGCACAGTGGGCAGTTTGGTGAGGGATGTGACTGTAAGATGTAGATATTTAAGTAGATGTGGAGATTTGTTTTATCCGAGTTATGCCAGTGTTGTTTGTATATTGTGTGGGAGTCCGTTCAGTGTTCTTTATGTCTGGTGTATTCTGTTTAGTACTTTGTTTAGTTGTCTGTTATTGGTGTGAATTCTTACTATGCGAGTGTGTAAGATTCTTGTGTTGTTTCATTGTTTGGTGTGGTGTAGTTATTGTTTTTTTCATCGAGCATACCATTAGGCAAAACCTCTATATAGTTTTTATTTTTCATCCGTGTCGTCTTTGTTGTTCTTGTCATCTGCACCTGAAAATCAATCCGTATTAAACAGCTTTATTTTAAGATATACAGAGAACTTTCATTAACCAAAGTTGTTTGCCTTAACCTTCCAGCTAATTTTGTCAATAATATTTCTCTTTTTTTTAAATTAACATTTATGGAGTTCTAGCCAAAAAAAAACTCATTTCTTAACTCAACTTTTTTTTTTAATAAATTTTTTGTTTGAAGAGTTACAAAGAAATTAATTGAAGAAAAGTGGTTTATTATAATTATGAACATATAATCAAAATTGGCAGGAGTAATTTATTTTTAAAAATTTACCTTTAAAAAGTTATAACTAAAAGCAGAGTTTTTAACATGAGTTTAAAAAAAAATTTTGTGCAAAAGTTTAAAGTTTTTTATTTGAAGAGTTGCAGAATATTTTGTTGAACAAGTGTTGTTTATAATGACCATCCAACCAACATTACAAAGAATAATTTTATCGTCTATGGCTAGTTGAATATTGTTTGTTTGTTTCCAATGTCTGGGATTGTTTTGTTTTTGTGTGAAGGAGTGTGTGGTTTGAGTGTTTCGCAGTTTGTCTTTCAACCATCACACCTGTTCACTCTCCCAGTCTATATTCTCTGGACAGACTCAAGAAATATAATCACCAGTACACCCTGTGCTCCACACAAGTGAACCTCAATCTGTAATACGACGAACATGAGAAATAAAAACAATTTGCATGAAGGAAGACTTCCTGAAAACCATTCTCTTCAAAATACCTTACAAACTATTTCCCTCGTATGAAAGTGGACCTTCAAGGAAATATCCACTCTCACACCCAAATACCTTTATTCAGTTTTATTGCATATAAGCTCACTGTAAGCGTTTAATTGCTGGAAATCGGAGGTTCCTTTAAAACGGCCGCAAAAGCTCCACCTGGCACTTTTACCAATTTAAAAGGACAGACCCCATGATTTACTTCTATTATAAAAGTGATCAATGTCCCTATGCAGCACACGATCAGGATTAAACACCGACACAACCAAATACAACTTCAAGTCATCTGCAAATAGACAAGTCCTCTATCCCAAAATTTACATATGCAAAGAAAAGTAAAGGGCCAACAAAACCGTGATCATTGATTTGTAAAGAAAATAGTGTAACAAGCACTGCATACTTTGATGGATACGAATTAAGTTGCCCATAAAAAATACATCTGCCTAAGATTAGGGAAGAAAGCAGAATAAGAAACAATTTGAGTAGAGTATTGATGTGCCAAGTGATCCTGTATAACCACAATGTGTCCCCAGTAAAAGCTGTTGGAGGTTAGTGGGAGTAATAGCCCCATAATCAAAGTTAAGATAAGGGGAAATCTCTTTATGAGTATGTCTCATAGGTTCCAATCACTGATCTAACTTATGGATAGGCCTTTCAATAATAACTGGTTGGTATTTCGTGTTGCCAACACATTTGCTTTCGTGTGCTGCGATTGCAAGGTGGATCACCATCTTACCATACCATTCATTTGTAAACAGTAAGGTTATAAGGACACGAAACTGTTAGATTTTTAATTTTTTTATTGATTAATTATGGTTTATTGTGTAACTTTTGAATGAAATAATAAACACAATAATATATCAAAAGATAAAGGAATAACATTTCTCAGGTACTAAATTTGTTAACATAGGTGCTCTGATTTAAACTTCTTATTACTTATATAATATAATATTATAGTATTAATACTTTAATATTATTTATATAATGTAATCGCAAATCAGAACCATCTATTTAAAGCACTGATCTAAAATCTGTTGAAACATTATGTTGAAGAAGATGGATAAATGCGGTATAGAAAGATGACGGACGTTGTCGAGAGATTTCGGTGACAAAGGCCTTCTCTGTATACCCCACTTCTAAAGGCAAAGGCAAGGAAAATAGCCAGCTTGTTCAAGAGCAATACAATAAGGCAAAGTATCAACAGGAGGGCCTGAAGGATCATCATACAAGGATGTGTCCTGAATTGGCTGAATATCATAGTCATTGGAATTATACCTGTCAGTGTCATCATTAGATGAACAGTGAGACTCGATCTGATTAAGAAACAAGAGAGGTTATCAAACTATCCTTCCACCTCGTGATAGGTACCAGGCAGGGACGTCTTTGGCACAATGCAAGGTCCATCTCTGGAAGATCTGGATTGAGAACCATCACATGAAGAATGGGTTGCAATATTGGTGGCGCACTGTCGAAAAGATGTTCAATTTTTTGTCACTCCAGATGAAGTAGCGTGAGAATTTTTTGATTTCCCCTTACTTTTATGATTGGCATGTGGTACTTTATGCAAGAGTAAAATATGTTTCAATTGCTAGATGTAAATAATTGCAACAAAAAATAATTTTGTGGAATCCAATTCCCATGTCATGATCAAAATACCTGTTTATCCACTCAACAGAGGTTATATATAGGGTCCGTAGACCTAATGGAAGTAGAAGAATATTCTGATTCAGAAATGTCCACAGTGCACATAAATTAAAATAAAATGAATCCAGAAATTCTAAAGCACTTGTCATGGTGAGAATTTGACATGATGTGAACAATGGCAGAGGAGACAGTGAGTAGACTTGACAGGTCACAAGCTAGATTAAATGCAAAATAAACCCAAAAGTTGATAGAAATGCAAGGCTTATCTGCTCCACTCCGCTGCCTCTTATGCAAACAGCCGTGCACTAATCTATGATTCGAGCATTTAACCATCTAATTGGCTAGTTATTAGGTTTTCCTTGTCATGTATCCATATTAAGTCCCTATTTCATACATTATATGTTGGCATCTGGAGTTAATAAATTTTACTGTCTAATACCTTCATTTATTCTCACTCCCTGACATTATCCAATCTTTCTTTATACTTTTTGTCAAGCATGCCAGGGGCAAAGCTCTACTAAGGTGTTATTATTCCATCGTCTCCATCATCGGTGTAGTAGTTGTGGCCAACATATTCAAGTAAAACATTTAAGTTTTTTGTTTGTTGACCTACAGCTATCATTCATATTTCAAATGAACAGTTATGAGATCTACATTAAAAAATCCTTAGTAATATTTTTTGAAAAAGCTCACAATTATTGAGATATAAGGGTTTTCATGATTTCTTTTGTGGAGTTGCCATATTTTTCCATGTTCAAGTAAAGCATTTAAGTTTTTTGTTTGTTGACCTACATGTATCATTTATATCTTAAATGAACAGTTATGAAGTTTACATTAAATGTTAGCTAATTTTTCATATTTAAATAAACTTTTTTTCAAACGCAGGAGATATTTGTAACCGCGGTAGTCTTTGACCTCTCATAAATCTGTAATTGGTTGCAATAAATATGACTTTGTCACATTTAATCGTTTCACTATTTTGAACATTTGAATTTTGTCACTTCCCAAGTCTTACTCTATCTATGCAGAAGAACTTCCGTTCTCTTCACCTTCCATAGTAAGTCATGTGACTTATCCTCCTTATTAATTTTGGAGTTCTTCTCAGGATTACTTCAAGCAAATTTATATCTCTTGCCAAGTAGGGACTCGAAGCTTAGACAGAAAATTGCACATTAGACCTTACATATATGAGATACACTTTGAGAGAAGTTTTCTTCAATATATTTGAAAATATTCTCCAATTTTCTTAATGCTCCAGCAGCTTTCCTCCAGTTATTTTTCACTGATCTGTCCATTTCAGGTCTTTAGTAGTTTGATTCCTGTCCTTCCACTTTCTATATTACATTTATTAGCATTAAATGTCATTCCTCGGCTTTTATTCATATACATTTATAGATCATTCAATGCACTTGGCTTACCATATTATCTGCTAACATTTTGATGTCATTTATGTAACCTGCAATTTAACCTTGCAATACATGACTTTTAACTTTCAAGCACAATTTTTACCCATATTAAAAGCTTACATCTTATGTCACAAGCATGTAGTTTCAGTATGTTTCTTATGGGAAGCCCCATCAAAGTCTTTCTGAAAATCAAGAAAACACTGTTAGCATCATCATGTGCATTCAATGGTGTTTTCAGTCATTTGGTGTCACTACAAATTACAACATGCATGATCTCTTTTCTTAAATCTATGCTTACCTTAACCCATTCGTGCCTGAAGTTTAGTTTGTTTCCATAGTAATTAAGCTTGTTAGAGCGTATTTTTTAGCTGTCCGTTTAAACGGATCATCGGCATAAATGGGTTATTATCTTCCAAACAAGTACGAGTAAACGCTACACATTAAAAGCTGTATTTGTATATTAAAAACGTTTCTAAAATTGTTGAATTATTTAATGTAATTCTTCATATTATTATATTAACTTTCATTTGTTTATATTAAAATATCTCTAAACCTTCAAAAAGATTTTTAGCTAATCATGAATTTGATGATTAATTGGCGAAGTCTAAAAACTCCTAAAAGGTCTTGTTATTTAAAAAAGTATCAATTTTAGGCAAACATTTCCTTCAGGCATTCTACCTTAGAGTTTCTTGTTCTTTCCTTTGTTTTAAATAAACTTTTCTCTAAACCTTCAAATAAATCTCTGTTAACCATTTCAGTTTTTTTTTTTATAAAATGTATGTTTTATTAAATAAATATTGATTTAAGAAAAAATCTTTGGTGATACCAGTATAGAATGTTATGTTCTTCATTTTAACAAACTTTTCTATAATATTAATGTTTTTTTTCATTATTTTGAAAAAATGCAAAATTTTGGTAGTCCAAAAATCATCTGAGGTCACATATAGAAGCTGGTTTTTCAAACACAGCTTAATAATATATTGTTAATATATATATTAATAATATTATATTATATATAATATACCTAATAGCTAGACTCCTCTTCAGTAAATTTAACATAGTTTGGCTCTTCACCCTTTTCCATAGAGTGGTTGAGTCAACAGCCTTGGCCGCGTTGAAACACCGCTTCCCATATGATC
>JARUHE010337810.1:0-10603 GCA_031471125.1 Archaeomysis grebnitzkii | reverse complement strand
TTAAAATTAAGAAAATAACTTTCTACACTGATATCACTAAAGATTTTTTCTTAAATTAATATTTATAAACTAAAACATATTTTATAAAAAACTTGAAATTCATGGTTAACCAAAATTTGTATTTGTTATTTGAAGGTTTAGTGAAAAGTTTATTTAAAAAATGAAAGATTCTAAGGTAGAATGCCTGAAGGACTTTTTTGCCTAAAATTTATACTTTTCTAAATAATAGACATCAATTTTGATTGGATGGTCATAATAAACAACTTTTCTTCAATAAAATTTGTTGTATCTCTTCAAACAAAAAATATTAAACTTTTGCTCAAAATTTTTTAGAGTTCAAAAATGAGGTTTTTTTGGCTATAACTATAAATGTTATTTTTAAAAAAAATAAATTTATGACAAAATTAGCTGGAAAGTTAAGACAAACAACTTTTGTTCAAGAAAGTTCTCTGTAACTCTTAAAATAAAGTTGTTTAACACAAATTGATTTTCAGGCGCAGACGATATCGACAGAAAATAAAACCTATATAGAGCTTTTACCTAACGGCATGCTCAATAAAAACACAAGACAAACAAACAATTGACAAATGACAGTCAGACATAAAATTAACTTTCTAAATATATTACAGGTTACAAGTACTATAATATTAAATTGTTTCATAAATCCCACTTGGGTAACTCATATTTCATTGAATTAAAACTTTTTGCAAAGCCATTTTCGAAAAAATTGCCTATTGACCGTGTCCACTCAAACTAACAATTGATCAAAAATTGTGGCAATTATTAAAATTCAGGAGTAAAATGGTAGTTACGACATGCCAATAGGCTACAATAAATCTGTTAATATTTGAATAAATATAAATTACAGTTGTTTACAATGAATTAAAAATTACCTTAAATTTCAAATGGCCCTATAAACATTACTTCAATATATAAAACATGTTTAAAGCAATAAATAGGCATATTTTAATAATGTGTAATGTTATTTTTATTAAAGGATTAACTAAGACTTGAATGATAGAAGTCTGCAACAACTGATGCTTATCAAAACGTCATTTTGTTTTCCAAAAACTATTGGATATGTTTTTTAAACCATCGTAGGTTTAGCTAGAATATCAAAATATTAGATTAACAACTAAACAGATTCACTTACATACTTTTACATTTATGTAAAGTGTCATGCAATTTTTAATTTTTAAGCTATTAAATATGAAGTTGACAGATACCATATTTTAAATGAAAAATTTGTATCACTGAAATACAACTTGCCTTGAAATATTTGATAAAAGCTATATCAAAATGTTTAACAAACACTTGTATGTAATTATTTTTCAATAAAATTTACAAAATTATAATGTTTTAATTAAGTAGTTTAACCATAAACAAAATATCAAGAATTATGAAAATCATCACAAAACAAAAACTGTCAATATGGAAACTTTAGGGATATTTTTATCTTTATTTTTATAGAAAAAATCTCTAAATGTTGCCAGTGGCTGAATGTATTTCTTCTTATAACATTATAATCCTGTTATTGTATTGATATTGTATAATGAAGAGGCAAAACAAATTTCATCTTTTTTGAGTGGCCAACTTTCAGGACTATCTGTTTTTAATTCTTTGTTCAAAATTTTTCAGTTAAGTTAATGCATGAAAATGATGAGGTACATAGAAACAAACAGAAAAATTACAAAAATTAATTGTGATGCTTCACTATATGGCATGGTTAAGTCATGGTCTGCATGAACATAATATTAATAAAGCTAACTGTAGTTCTAAATATGCAGTCATACAAAATATCCTAACTTAACTGAGGCCATCTCAACCTAATTTCGCTTGCTAGCTACACAGTAAAATTGAAGGGTCAGCAACTTAGTAGTATTTCACTTATAGTGTCTAGAGTCTAAGATTTTTGAGGAAATGGCCAGAGTGGTAGTGGTGTTCGACAATGACTTAAATACTTGCATATGATATATAATTTTTTAATTTTATTCTGTTGCTTTTTATCTATATTTTATAAGCTTGGAATTTTTTTTATTTGCCAACAGATTCGAAATAAAGTATAACTGGAAAAGTATCTGTCGTGATTGTCTTATGAAATAATGTTCTTTTAATAAACATTTTTTATTTTTGACATGTGTAGTTTGCATTGACCATCTTAATTAACTTTTTTGTTTGATATTTTGTTGATTTTTTCAATTTAAAATATTTTATGTTAATTTGATAAATTATTGTTTTCTCAAAAATATGTCTTTTTGCATATCTCTCAGCCTTAAAATCATAGGGTTTTTAGAATGCTTGAATTTCTTTACTTGAAGTATTTAACTTGAGAAATATATTTCTGAAGCCATTTAAAATTATTTATTTATAATAAAGAAAAAAAAATGAAATGGAATGAATACATAAAATAATGGTCTTAATATAATAAACAGTAGCATAACATCATGATAGGAATTTAGGAAATTAAGTATAAAATGATGGTTGGGTCTAGAGGGTTACACCAAAACTTTCAAATTAAAGATAAAATAGTTTTAATCTCATCAATGATTTTTATAAATTTTATTTTTGCTTTGTAGCTGTAAAAATTTTATTGAAAAAAAGAAAGAAGAAAGAAATATATTTATTGTCCAACAATTACAATTAGGAAAAATCATACTGTATTAATCAATTTATATTTCAGATTTAATGGTTTTCATTGAATTACAACAAAAATAATTTTTTATTACAAAAATGGAAGTGCAAGATGGAAGTAATTACCAAGAAAGTGTCCATAAGAGTAGTATTGATCTTCTTTACACAATTATTGAAGTTTCAGAGCACTTTCAAGAGTTTCTCAAGATGGTAAGAATTGTTTGGGTTTTTCTTAAATAGTTGAATGTTTTAAAAAAATAATTTTTCACTGGTTTAATACAAACATTAATGCTAAACTTCAAGTTCTATAAAATACAACTATTTAATTTATACTTTTTTTGTCAAATGAAATAAATATTTTTCAATTTTGTTGTAAACAAATCCGTATGTATAATTGTTTTAGGCTTCAGCTGATAATATGATTGATTCATGGGGAATAGAAATAACTCTGCAAAACGGATCTATAGATCTTCATGATGAAAGTGTCCCTGGGCATCTTTTGTTAGGTCTTCATTCTCTTCATATTTTGCTTACTAAGGTAGATAAATAATTTTATTAAAAATTTATGATCAAAATTTACAAAATATGATGCAAGATTACAGCAAAGAAATAAATATAAAACATTTAAGAAATGCTTGACATAATGTAAAAATAATATGTACCAAATCATCATGTCTCTCATAAAATATGTTATATTAAGATAATGATATTCTTCCTATAGTGAGCAAAATTTTCATCCTGTTTGCTTAGTTAATAAATATTTGGTTATAAATTGTTCTCTATTACACCAACCTATTGATTGGTATTTATTCTATAGTTATTCAGTGAATGGAGCAAACTTCTTATTCATTTTACAGTATAAAAAAATTAGTGACAGTTTATTTGACAGAATAAATGTTTCACCTTCACTAGATGATTATAAAACATTGGTATCTCACCAATCAGTACATTTCAAAGTAAATTAAGGGTTTGATTTTTTATAGCTTTAAGTAATGGTTTACCTTTCATTAAAAAGTTATAATATCTTGGTTTTCCATAATAGTTTTTGTCTTTAGCCTGTGTGGTTTTGCAAGGCTGACAAATGATGTGTAACATTTTCCTATTAAAGTATTTAGCAGGAATGAAAACAGATTGAATATATAAATGTAATATAAATTAAAATTATTTTTTGTAAAAGTAGGTATTCTAAGGATGTCATCCATCATCCTTTAGCTTTCACACTAGAAGTGTAATCATACTTACAATAGGTGGCATATGTTACAAGCACCGATAGTTTTTTAATTTACTGTAAATTTCTCCATTACGAGATTGAAAGTGTTTTCTTTTAAATGAGATGGTCTACGTATATTTTTACAGTAATTGTGAAGTGTACCAGGGCTACCCTAGATACTACATACCATAAGATATATAAATCAATCTTAAATGTCTTATATGATAAAAAAAACTCAAGGTTAACCATTTTTCAGAGGTTAGAAGAAATTGGACATGATATAAGTGGTGATCAGTGTGGCTGCGGCTGGGAAAACACACAGTTGCCAGAGTGTCAGCACAGCGAAATAAGTCGGTATACTCCTGGGACAGTCATTCGATGGACACGTGGCGAATGCCATGTGCTGCTAGCACCGTCAAATACCACCACAGAGGAAATCACACCATATGAGTGCAACCAAGAACAAGAAATTGAAGCCAATCAAGATGATCAAGTGGAGATTGCTCATTCTGCTGCAGAGTCATCTCCTTTTCAATCATCTAACAATGTTGAAGAAATTGATGAACCCAAATCTGTGGAAGGAAATAAAGTAATAAAATGTCCAAAATATTGTGATAACTCTCCTCAAAATAATAGCCATCACTCAACAAATAAAGAATCTTTATCAGTGAATGCCTATGTCAAAGAGTACAATGAACAATGTATTGATAAACAAGATAATGAAAATAATTCACTCAACAAAGAAAATAACAAATCACTTAAAAAGACTTCCTCAAATCAAGCTGAGCAAACTTCAACTTCTTTTTGTCAAAACAACAATGAAAATCGTTCCAACTTATCATTAAGAAATACCAAGAAATCTGAGGTTGAAAATTCATTTATGCAAAACCGTAAAAATACAGTTGGGGCTATTGAAAAAATGGATATAGATGACATTCAGTCAGAAAAGGAGTCCATGGAAAATTATAGAGATGAAAACAAAGGAGAAATCTTGAATAAAATACATTCCATAGATGCTAATTCTAGCTCTTTAATTGTTTTTAATTCTAGTAGTAATAAAAGTAAAGAAAGTTTAGCAGTTAATGAACTTCCTAAAGAAGATAAAATAGAAGTGCTAGATAAAAATACTGATATACTGTATAAAACTGTAAGCAAAGATGAAGAAATTTCAAATGCCAATAAGGAATTCGAAGATGATATCAATTCTATTGATAATTATGATTGCTCAACCAATGATGGAGACAATAGTTGCACTCTCATTATTCATGAGGATAATGATGTTCTTGAAAACGAACATACACATTTGACAGATGAAGAAATTGAAAAAGAACCATCTTTAAATAATTTGAAATCTAAACCAATTGATAAAACCAGTTGTGAAGATTCTTTTGAAAAGGCTGAAGTTACATCTTCTTTCAGTAATATTTTGAATACAAATGAAAATGAAAACAGATCCGTGAAATCTCCTTTAGAAATTAATATGCAACCAAACTCAACTCACTCTAAGACTAGCAATGGAAGTAATTTTTTGAATGTTTTAACAAAAGAAAATTTGATTTTGCATGATAAGACCATTTCAAGTGTATTTGAAAAGCCACTGAAACATTTAAGTACAATGAATCAAGTTGATGATGATGAAGATGATGAGAATGATGATGATGAAGAGGAAGAAGATAACTCTGATAATGATACCAGTTCTGTTAGTTCAAGTACATCAGCATCATCTTCTACATCATCATCATCCTCTTCTTCAAGCTCAAGCAGTAGCGATGATGATGATAGAATCAACTTCAAGCAACAAGTTGAGAAAGCTGCTCAAGCCCTAAAAGCAGCAGCTGCTGCTGCTCAAGAAGAAGAGTTTCAGAAAAAGTCACAAAACTCAGATTCATTTAATTTCAATAATCCTTTCATTGACCCGAATGAAAAAATAATTGAAAATGAAAAGAACATAATTCAGCAAGAAATGAAGCAGGATGAAATAATCAAGGAATCGGTTGATTTACAAAAAAGTGTAGAAAGTATGAAAAAAAATGATGAACAAATACAACAAAATCTTGTTTCTGCTACATTGCATTTAACTTCGCATAATTTACAGTCTACGCAGCAACTATCTTTAAAGTCAACATTGCCTATGCAACAAAATTATGATGAACTTGGAATTAATATAAAACCATCCATGCCTATTGAATCTACTTCACTACCTCCACATCCCATGCCGATGAACAATATAAATATTAATTGCCATAGCTACATTCAAGTGTCAGATGAACACATAACCAAAAATGTTCAAGCTGTTGATCCAAGTATTGATAATTGTATAAAATCAAACATATATCAAATCAACCATAACATCTTACCTCAAGTTCAACAACAGAATACAATAACTACAACACAATCATTGCCAAGTGTACATCCCATTAATATTAGACCTGTTAGGAGTGCCCGTCGTACTAATAGTATTCTTAATCCAGATGGTTTCGTTTTAGGCGACTGCTCACATCAAGTTTCAAATTCCCTAAAAACACGTCATCCTGATGATATTCAAGCAGCTCATAGTCTTACAGCATTACAGGTCCAAAGTGTACCTCTTATTGCAACAACTATTTCTGCACCTGAAACAATTAATAATGCACAAAAACTTTTACCATCATGCAGGAAAAAAACTTTTAACTGTCACATTTGTGGAAAAGTATTTACTAAAGCAATTACGTTAAAAAATCACTCCTACAGTCACACGGGTGAGAAACTGTTTCCTTGTACAAGTTGTGATTCAAAATTTGCATTATTATCTTCATTAAAGAGACATGTTCAAAGTAAACATACTCCTGCTCATCTGCAAAAGTTTACTTGTTGCCTGTGTGATCAAGCATTTGGAGTGAAGTATGCACTTCAAGCTCATATGTCAACACACTCTACCAACAAACCTTTTGCTTGTGAATTTTGTGGTCAGACATTTGCATTGAAGGTGACACGTGACAATCATTTGGCACAACATACCGGCAATCGACCATGGAGATGCCACATTTGTGGTCGTTCTTACGTGAGTAAATATAAACTCAAGTCTCATGCAAAAGCACATACTGGTGAATTGAAATGTTCAACTTGTGGACAACAATATACCTGTCAAGATACTCTTAGACGCCATCAATTATTACATAATGCTAATGATTCCAGTAAAAAAATACCAACTTGTAATGTTTGTAATAAGAAATTTGCTACGCCAAGCATTTTAAAAAGACACATTGCAACACATTCAGAACAGCAAGTTTTTAAATGTGGAAGCTGTGAAAGTATATTTTCAAATCAATATCACCTTGCTAAACATAAATTAAATCAACATGGAGAAAATGATTGTTCCAGTGAACATGGATGTTCATTTTGTCAGAAAAAATTTATAAAAGTTTCTGATTTACTTGCACACATATCCAGTACTCATAGTCAAGCAGGTTTCAATTCGAGTGTATCAACTAATGTATCCTTGAACAATTTTCAGAGTGCTATCAAAAATGAAACTATATATAGCTCGCCCAGCTCTACAATGACATCAGCAAGTTCTAGTTTATCCTGCATTGTGGAGGGAAATAATATGATGAACAGTAAAGAAGAGATAAAATCTTGCGTAGATAATAAAAATATCCCTTTTGCTCATACCGCTCAAGTAAAAGAAGTAAATATTTATCACAATGATGGGACTGCAACAAAACCTCATCCAACTTTACTAGATTCCAGTCAGAACAATCCTTATCTACCAAATGCAACTTATACCGGACCAATCATAAATGAGCATCAAACCAATATAGCATTTGGTCATAGGTAAAGTTTAATTGTTTCTCAGTTCTTCTAAAATGAGAAAAATCATAACTTTTTTGGAAACATGTTTGATGCTTATGAATGAACATCAAATCAAAGTAGCATTTGGTTTTTGTTGTTATTCTTGGGATCAAAGAACCTAAGTCCAAAGAAGGGACTCTTAAACAACACCGAACAAACTCTCCCTCACAACATGCACAGAACACTGGTACAACTCCAAACAAATAAATCCCCACATCTACTCTAATACTTACACAAAATATCCCCCGACTTACACCCATCACCCAATTGCCCATTGTGCCAACAACATACCCATAACACCACACACCTGTTCGCATGACCGCATGTGTGGACGGACTTGGCCCCGGAGACCGTCGCGGCGAGGCTGCTGGCCCAATGGTCGGACCTGCTGAGGTGGGGGCTACACCTGCTGACGTGAGAGCTCCATCCTCTATGTCGAGGATGGAGGAGGTCGACAACAACAACAACTCATAAAGTTTCTTAAAGGACCCTAATCAGTGATCAAATCAACATGACGTGGAGAAATGAATGTAAAGATAAAAAAAGAAAGCAAAAACTGAAAATAACTTCAAGAATCCAAAAACCAGGGAGAGGACCCAAATAAAAATATTATCAAGATGCACACTCCTAAATAGGAAAGAAGAACGAAAGGAAAAAGAAAAAACTCAAAGTCCAAAGAAAACATTTTACAGAGAATATACCCTGTCAGTGTCCTTAAAATAGTCATATAGAAAGATCATTAATTACTCCTGGTCCTTATGTTAACAGTGACGCAGACAGAATAGAATGACATGAGAAATTGTCTCCACTCGATTTGGACAGTGCAAACAGAACTCAGTGTCAGCACAACCTGTCCTGCATAAGTATGATTGAAGACCAACCACTCCAGATCTCCAGCAAGCTATGATTATGTCATAGTGCATGACACCTGAAAAAACCCGCAACCAGTTTGCATGATCTTCCACAACTGAAATGTAAAAATTAAACCTTGTGATAGATCGCAAAGCAAAAGTACAAGCTTGTCGCAAGAGCGATTTTAACAGAGTAAGGTGCACCTCAAATTCAAGCCTTAGATTATAGACATGTGTGGAAAGGATGACCAACCACACCCAAGTGTCAATTAACTCATTATCTTCAATGCCAGAGTACAACGAAACCCATAAAAAAGTTCAGTCAAAATTTTCCTAACTTGAGAAAGGAGAATGCTACCTATTAACCTTTATTACCCGAGAGCAAATCTGAAAAAATCACAACAGTTGGGAAGATTTGATTTTTAAAAATATACAGTAAACACTGATAGATGGCAAGTAGTTGGGCTACAGGGACTGAGTGCTCCGTCTTGAGCCTCCAACTCTGAAAGAGGTGAATGTGCTCCATGCCAGCCAGCCGGGGTCTTTGACCCATCTGTAAAACATTTATAGTCATCGGAATATAAAAAGTGATATTGAATCAAAAAAAGGGAGGAAATGGAATGCACACTCCAATGGACCAATTAGATCAGAAATATGATCCCACTCGTGAGAAAGCAAGGAATGGAGAAAGTGCGATGGAGGATAACATTATATACTGTAGAAGGTTTTCAAAGTAAAGTAGTCAAGAGATGCCTGTAATGTCTGGAAACTTGATTCTAGATATAGGGTAAGAGTAGGGGTTGAAGAGTATATACCTGCTATTATTCTCAAGGCTGTGTGTTGAATCACCTTCAATTTCTTGACCAAAGTTGGGCTGACCGAACCATAAACCACCAACCCATAAATAATTTTTGAACCAATAAATGAATGATATAAAGTAGTCAGAAGACTATGTAGTGGAGGTAAAGGCCTTTAGTGTGTTCAACCTCTTTGAACACGAATCTCAAAGATGTTTAATGTGTTGCGGCCAACTAAGGAAAAGAGCATCCGATCTTAAACCAAAAAAGGTGTATCTCATTCAGAAAGTAAGGAGGGAATGCTGCAAATAGATTTAGGGGCTTTGGAAATTTTGTTCCTGGTAAACATCATAGGGTTGTCCTGAGGCAGGATTTATTGTTAGACCAATATTTAGAACCCATTGCATGGCAGGATTTATTGTTAGACCAATGTTTAAAACCCATTGCATGAAAGGATTTATTGTTAGACCAATGTTTAAAATCCATTGCATGAAAGGATTTATTGAAGTTTGAAATTTGATGGTAACTTTTGTAGCAGAACTACAAAAAGTGAGAGATCATCCACATACAAAATGGAGTGAGTTCCTGATATGGAAGGAGGTGATGATAAAAAAATATTAAACAGCAAAGGTGAAAGGATGGCACACAGATATTCGTATTCAAGACCTCTAAAATACCATTTGGTAAGTGTGGATGACTGGAAGGAACATCCTTGATGTCCAGTCGCACCAAAATCATTATACCCCAACTTCTCTGCTCTAAAAGCATTGTACCCTGAAAAGGAGATATCAGTCACTGGAGTAAGCCATGTCTCTGTAAAACAAACAATGGAAGGTTTACTGGTGAACAGATAATTTTTAAATTCTGAAATGTTAATACATTCCATAAAAGAAGAGAATAGTAAAGAGAAAGTTGAGAGGGGTTCCCAATATTGCGGCATGCCTGTTGTGGGGATGCCGGGCTCTTCGTACGCAAATCGAAACAACGATACCCTGCCCCCTCCTGGGGGGCCCAATACCGTCGTTTTTTTGACGACCGGCCCCAGTGTCCCGGCCTGGTGGCGTAGACTCCTGCTAATCCTATCCGGAGACGTGAAGTCAAATCCGGGACCTAGTACCATCTACACATGCGGGATATGTGATAGACGGATCACAAACAGAGAAACATCCTTCCTGTGCAACACAAACATAAAACACTGGGTCCACAAGAAATTTACCAACACAAGAATTGCACAGTACACAAACACCTGGACCTGCACACTACACCCGACCCACCTCACAACA
>JARUHE010337799.1:0-10603 GCA_031471125.1 Archaeomysis grebnitzkii | reverse complement strand
CATTATGTTTCAATCAAACATGCTTTAAAGGAAATTTAATGACTAACTATACAAATATATATATATATATATATATATATATATATATATATATATATGTGTGTGTATTTCAAAACCCAATGATAAATAATGAAAGGGTATTAACATTTCAAATGTGTACCTTTCCATTCTTTATAAACTTTCTCAAAAGCATTATCCACCTCTAACACCAAATATATTCTTAATGCTCACTGGATGATTAATAAGTATTAGAAGCATAATTATCCCATCAAACTTTCAGCTCTTAAATATTATTTTGGGTTACTTTAAAAGGCAATTATAAAAATAACTATGGATTAGCAAATGTTTGTTTATATATTACGTTGTATATACCTATATTTATAAAAAGTATATACTCACTATAGAATACAAAAGTCTACCAATAAATAAAAAACATATGAGCCGCAATATTAAAGTTACAACAACTTTATTCTCACACGTTATTTGTCCCTAAAACCATATATATTATAATACCAAACATTCCTGTTTACACCACATTGTGTTAGCAATTCTGAGATTTAAATAAAAAAATCCTTCAAAAATGCAGGCCAATAAGCAATATATTCTATAAAATGGCAATATGTGCCTAATTTTGATAACACTATGAAAGAACATTTATTATCCAAATATTAAATACAAAGTATGATGCTATTCAGGTTAATTCTTTAAGGTGTTGTCAACAGATGCGGCCTGATAGCATTAGCAAATGCAATTTCATTTGTATCTAGTAGCTATTAATCAATAAAATGCAAAATGTGATAAAATAAATATGCGGTAAAATCTTTGGGAAGTATGTACAACTGGTGACAAATTAAATTTCTAATTCTCAATCAAACTTTACATCATTTCAGTGTACAGTGAGTATCCTATATACCATAAAAATGAAAACGTTTAATTTATTTTTGTTTTTACAACGGAAGTTGATTGTTTTTATTGTTCTTCCAGCTTATAAAAAACAGCACTCAAAGTGTTATTGAAAATCATTGTTTTTGTATAATTAAATTTTACTCATTTACATACAATATAAATTAAAATACATTGTTTTATTAATAAAACATTCCTTATGGTTGAATGAAAAAACATAACATGAAATGTTTAACATTATTTTGAGCATAGTCAAGAAAGTTAAAACTATATTTAAACATTCACTTTTATATCAAGATTTTTGTCACAAATCGTCAAAATAATATACTTTTGATAACATTTTAAAAACATACACTTCAATTAAAAGTATATTAATTGTACCATCCATATCAAATAACACGGCGTATGCCATACAATTTACAGGTTGAAAAATCAAATGATATTAATTGTACCATATTAAATAACACGGCGCATGCCATACAAACTACAAATTGAAAAAACAAATTATATTAATTGTAAGTACCATATTAAATAACACTACATGTTCTATACAAACTACAAGTTAAAAATAAATAAAAGTATACTAATTGTATGAAATAACCCTACGTGTACCATACAAACTATAAGTTGAAAAACAAATACAGATACTAGGCTTATGGCTTCTAAAATAATAATAAAAAGAACAAAAAATATTTATTTAAATCAAACTTCGTCGTCTTCACAGTCACATTCAGATACCAAGTGTTTTTTCTTCAGCTCTGCGCGTTTCTTTTTCTTGTAGAAAAGCGCACCTCTGCAATTTGAAAAATATTTAATAACAATAATAATAACAGTTTTTTATTTTATATAGCACTATTAGGAAATTCCTAACGAAAGTCAAGAATTACCCCTCCACTCATAACACAAATGTATAACAATAATCTATAAATATCTTATACTAATGTAAAAAACTTGTTCCTTTCTGATAATTGCAGTTAATTACTTTCATAGTTTGGTTAGGAGTTTTAATTGTCGTGTCGAAAACAGGAAATAATATTAAAAAGTTTTCCTTTAACCTAATTAAATAATGAATGTTTATAGTTAGATGTTTGATAGATGTTGGTGTAGTTTAAAACGTACCATCGGTTGCACCAGAATCTGACAATTTTCAAATAAAAAAATAAGAATAATGAAGTTATAATTTTTTTTTTGTACATTTCATACTGAGAAAATATATCATAGATTTTCACAGTATGGAGTTTTTAAAAAAAAGAATTTATAACTTCATTATTCTTATTTTTCTATTTGAAAAATGTCAGATTCTTGTACCACCGATGGTACTTGGTGATGTTTTGTGGTGGACTTTCTATGTCTTTGATATTCATTCCACGCAAATGGTGAAATGAATTCAACACTTTATTTAAGTTATTTTAAACTTACACAATTGTAATGGCTATTGCAATAATAACAAGTAGAGGAATCCAGCTTGTATCTGAAAATAAATGAGTACTTTAAAAAAAACTATAGGAAAAGTAACGTATTAATCTTAAAGCTAAAAACATGTTTTTGAACATGTCAGTAGACGCATATGATACACACAATGGCACATGGTTATTAGGAGTCTGAATTCAATGGTGTCATAATAACGTAATTTAGATTATTGTCTAATCTCAAAGTTGTTTGAAAAAAATTCAAATCCTACCATAAGTTTTGAATTATTGTCTGATATCAAAGTTGTTTGAAAATATTTCAAATCCTACCATAAGACTTGAATTATTGTGTTATCTCTAACTAGTTTGAAAAAAGCTGAAATCGTACCATAAGATTTAAATTATTGTCTAATCTCAAAGTTGTTTGAAAAAAACTCAAACCTTACCATAAGATTTAAATTATTGTCTAACCTCAAAGTTTTTTGAAAAAAGCTCAAACCTTACCATAAGATTTAAATTATTGTCTAACCTCAAAGTTGTTTGAAAAGTTCAAACCTTACCATAAGATTTAAATTATTGTCTAACCTCAAAGTTGTTTGAAACGTTCAAACCTTACCATAAGATTTAAATTATTGTCTAACCTCAAAGTTGTTTGAAAAAAACTCAAACCTTATCATAAGATTTAAATTATTGTCTAACCTCAAAGTTGTTTGAAACGTTCAAACCTTACCATAAGATGGGTTTTTAGTTGGTGGTCCCATTGTTACTTTGGCTGTCTCGCTACGTTCAATGTAAATTACTTCCGGGAAAGGTGGAGGTGGAGTCATTTTTTCCTTCTTTTCTTTGAGTGTTTTTTCTGTGGGCTCCGGGTCCAGTTTCGAATCAGTCCTCATTTGATAAGGAATGATGGGCTCGTATGACGTCACCGACAGAGAGAAATTCCCTTCCAACGATTTAAAACTTAAACTATTTGGAGCTTTAGCTAAGTGAATCGCTACTTCCTTGTTGCCTTGAAATTCTCTGAGCTGTAAAACATGTTTTACTAGTATGAAATTAAAAAAAGTTATGTAAAATCTAATTCATAATTGATTATTTCATCAAAAATGTAGCAATATTTTGTATATACAGTAGTACCTATATAACGACCGTCTATGTTACACTCCTGAACAGTTTGAAGTATTAAAGCTAACCTTGTTTAAAACAAAATTATTTGTACAATTAACACAGAAACGAGAATGAAAGTTGTACTTACTCTACAGGAAAAGTCGTTCAGCCCGTGGTGTAAGATCGTCAAGAACAATAAATAGGACAAAGGTTCTTCTCCAGTAGTTGACTCCTCTGGAAAAATCTCTTTTGCCGTTGTTGTCAACTCATCTGTTCTGTCTTCAATCGTGCTTTCTTCAACATTCATTTCAGGTTCTTCGTTACCGGAATCTATACCGATCGTTTTGTTCACTTCTGCACTAATTACAACAGGCACGTTTGAATCATCCTGTTTCCCCACCTCAGCAATACTATTTCCATTGTCAGTGGATCTCTCAACCCTATGGTGCTCAGAAGTAAAAGTTGATAGATCAATGTTAATAACTTCTGTTTCAAGTTTTTCGCCATCAAACTCGTGAATGCCGAAAGATATTGATGGTAGAAAATAACTTGAGGATTCAAAATGAAGGCCATAGTTGTTTATCGTGGTGAAGGATCCCTTAACTCTTATGGGAATACTAAAAATGGTTCCATCATTTTTCATCATATGCGTCACATGATCACCTGTTAATAATTCAATTTTAAATCTGTTAAATTTGTATTGGATAAGAATAAAAAACAATATAACTTAATTTAGATTTAGAAATTTACACTGAATAAGAATAAAGCAAAAATAAGTTTTGTAAATCTACATTGGGTAGCAATAAAACAACAATAAATTTAGTAAATCTACATTAGATAAGAATAAAACAACAATAAATTCAGTAAATCTACATTGGATAAGAATAAAACAACAATAAATTTAGTAAATCTACATTAGATAAGAATAAAACAACAATAAATTTAATAAATCTACATTTGATAAGAATAAAACAACAATAAATTTAGTAAATCTACATTAGATAAGAATAAAACAACAATAAATTTAGTAAATCTACATTGGATAAGAATAAAACAACAATAAATTTAGTAAATCTACATTGGATAAAAATAAAACAACAATAAACACATGCAAACACATATATAAACACAATAAACACATGTAATCATCCATATAAAGAAAAATATTTTTCACAACATTCACACATAATGTTTGATAACATTCTTACTTGGTTATGCCAACAACGACATCTGCTACAAAAGAAAATAATTAAACCTTAATTAAACATTATCATGAATCAATCATAACGTTAAGTGGGTCGTCATTTGTGTTTACAAGCTAATGAAATAACCAGCGGAAGATTAGAGTATTGAATATTAATTTTGATTAAGGTGTATGTCACTGATGACTTGATAAACTGGCTTTTAGCCAAAAATTGTATTGTGTTTGCAATGTGTTTATGAATTTTAATGTTTTTTTATTCGGTTTTCCATTTTTGTGCGTTTTTATTAACCATTTAACGATGTTGTAAAACTTTGATTAATGGGCCATGACGTGGTAAAAGGACTATGCAATGTAAGTAATTAAGATGTTGCTGTCGCTATAGATTTCAAGTTTTAAATATTTGTATAGTTTAGTTCGTATAGAGTCATAAACCAACTAGTGTGTTATTCAAAGAAATACAGTCTTTAATATGGGAATATAATTATAGACAGTCTGACATATGACTAACGTAACAAAGGCTTGGAAGAAACATATTAAACACTAAAGACAAATATGATGGGTTGACATTCTGTCAGAAGCAACTCGTTCATCAAAGGATATTTTGATTAGCCTACCTATTTTATAATCATGAACAATACAGTTAAAAACCATTATAAACCAACGCCGACTGTACTACAGGCCTTCCCCATCGTTTTAGTGAAAACAAATCGATATCATGGCGGTCTCACAACTCTAGCATAGGTATCTATGGTCACGAACAATTTGTATTGTATACGCCGATTTTGTTTTTTCCTTATTGGATTTTGTACTGTACAAGCAGTTCTTGCATGTTCTTAATTGAAGTTTGTACTGTTTACGCCCTTTTAATAAATACAAATTAAGCCCATTTCATTGTAAAGAAAACATTTTCTTTCAGTTGGTGATGAAGTCAACATTTCGGTGAGGCAGGTTTATAGTACAGTCGGCCTTGGCTGAACAGTAGCTAGCAATGTGAAGAAAATGCCACACTTTTTGTAACTCACTATCGTACCAAGATCTTTAGTGTAAATGTATCTAGATGAAACTTATTGTATCTTAATAAAGCATTACAAAATTTAATGAGACTTAATGAAACTTAATGAAACTGAATAACACTTAATGAAACTTAATGAAACTTAATGAAACTGAATTAAACTTAATGAAACTGAATAACATTTAATAAAACTTAATGAAACTTAATGACACTGAATTAAACTTGATGAAACTTAATGAAACTTAATAAAACTTAATGAAACTGAATAAAACTTAATGAAACATAATGAAACTTAATGAAACTTAATGAAACTTAATGAAACTTAATAAAACTCAATGAAACTTAATGAAACTGAATAAAACTTAATGAAACTTAATGAAACTGAATAAAACTTAATGAAACTTAATGAAACTGAATTAAACTTAATGAAACTTAATAAAACTTAATGAAACTTAATGAAACTTAATGAAACTGAAAATAACTTAATGAAACTTAATGAAACTGAATAAAACTTAATGAAACTTAATGAAACTTAATGAAACTGAATAAAACATAATGAAACTTAATGAAACTTAATAAATCTAATAATGAAACTGATAAAACTTAATGAAACTAAATTAAACTTAATGAAACCAAATGAAACTTAATGAAACTTAATGAAACTTAATGAAACTTAATAAAACGGAATAAAACTTAATGAAACTTAATGAAACTTAATAATCTCAATGTTAATTCATTAATAAAGCTTGATATCATAAAAGGGATGGCAGATGAACCATTTCCTTGGCTTTGGGTAACAGGCCTTCAAGATAGTTACAAGCACGTCTCTAGTCCACACTTGAACAAATGTTGTTACTTTGCATCCAATGTCTATAAAACAAAGGTTTTGTAGCTCGACTTTGACAATAGCTACGCATATTACCAACAAGTGTGGCTAACTGGATGGCAAAAACATATAGCCTGTCTTGATAGGCATAGCTAGCTTTGCTCAGGATACACAAATTGTCGCAAGGAATAGATGGCAAACCCAGTAACATCGGGAACAAATAATTAAGCTCAAGCCTTACAGTTACAGGGTAAGAAAAACATAAATGAATAAGTAATGTCCTTCTTTCTAAGAAAAGTTTCAAATATTACACCAAGTTAAACTATATCTCCAAAAAAACTGTTCTATATTAAGGTTTTTAGTTGATTCAATGATACGTAAGACATTATATTTTTTTTAAATAATCCCCATATTTAAACCAAATGCAATTATTTATCTATGTAATAGGTAGTGTTGTAAAAAATGTTTTTTTCTTCGGTGTTTTTATGAGTTTTATTGTTGTTGTTTTTTTTGAGATATTCTATTTTTGTGTTAAACTTAAGCCTTTGCATTAATAATATAGTAATAATATGATAAAGTAAAGTTTATTTTATAGTGCTATAGCAATTTAAGACAAAAATAAATTAAAAAAATAAAAATAATAAAACAAAATAAATTTATTACAGGTGGAGGAAACATTATTTTTGAAAGTTAGGTTCTGGTCAAAGATGACTCCAAGATTTTTGGCATGTTTAGATGGTTGAATTGGTTCAGCTTCGATCTTTAATGTTATTGGGCTAATTTTATTTAGTTAGTTTTGGTAACTATAAAAATGTATTCAGTATTTGCATCGTTAATATTAAGATTATGAGTTCGTTGAAACTTATGCATTGTGTTAAGACATGCTTCTATTTCATTGTGAGTTTCCATATAGGTCGATTGATCAGGTTTAAATGAAAGAAAAATCTGATTTTTATCAGCACAGCTATCTAATAAAGGTGAATATTAATCTGTAGTAGTATATTGGGGATGTGTAAGCATTGAATTGTATGGGGCATAGGCAAATTGTTTTTTTTCACTCCATATTGACTGTATACATGACAAAACCTTTCTTGAAGTATTGAGGTTATGATGTAAAATGTTAATGATTCTATTATATTTTATTATGTTAAAGGCTGCTGATAGGTCAAGTAAGGCTAGAAAATGCATCAGTCTGTTGTCCATGTTGTTCAGAACATCAGATGCTAATTTTATAAGATTAGTTTCACAGCTAGCATGTTATTTGTATGCATAGTTGTGATTGTATTTTGCAGGTAGTTTATTTAAGTGAGAAATAATCTGTAAAATTTCCAAAGGTTTTGAAAGACATGGTAGGGTGTTTATTAGATAATACATTTATAATTGTGAATTCTTATTTCTATTTTTGATTATGTGAATAATACGATCAGTTTTCTAAGGACCTGGTAAGACACATGTGAGTGAATAAGAAATGATTTGGTTGCTTTAGATAGTTCAGTAATGAGGGAAAATGTTTTATTTTGATCATTTTAGCAATTTAGGAATTATTTTTAAGAACTAGGATTGATAGCAGGTTAACGTTGGTTGGATCGTTATCGTTTTCTGTAATAATGGTGCATAATGATCAAGTGTGTTTTAAGTACTGTATATACATTGTTACAAGTTGGTCAATATTGAAAATACTTAGGTTTTCTTTTAGATTATAAATTTTATTAAATCGTTGGAAAAATATGTAATGTTTATATTGTCTATCTTACGATATGCAATGTATTTACGTTCTTCATTTAATAAGGGTAGGCTTATGAACGGCTTTATGAAGCAGTGATCTGAAATGAATAAGATTATTGTGTATGTAGTAGATTGATTTAATTTGTGCATCTAGTTATTATAAGGTTTAGTGTATGGTCAGATGTATGAGTGGGGACCGTTATGTGTTTAAGTTAATTATATATTTTTAGGTTATGAGTGTTGGGGCGGAAGCAGAGGCGGAAACAAATCTTTTTGCTTTTAGTACATTTTTGATGAAAAAATTTCAAGTTTTCATTTTACCGATTTTTTTTTATTGAACACCAATGAATTTACATATAATTCTGAATATTAAATTCTAAAGGAAGTTTGTTTGTCAAAGTTAATATTTATTGTAATAATAGGTTTCAAATCTTTGGCTAGAATTAGACACCATTTAATAGATGTTTTGACAAAAATAATTTCTTAAGTTTGTATTTTACAGACTTTTTACTTGAACATGAATGGTTTTATATATAATTCACAACAATATTATCATAGGGATTCTATTTTGTAAAATTAATATTTATTGAAATTTAATTTAATAACATTTGATATTTCATTTTATTCATTTAATTAAGAATCATATTTAATCGAAATAAATTAATTAGTAGTTGCAAATTATTTATAATCTTTTATAATTTAGTAAATTATCAATAAGGTATGCATACATTAATTAAATATGCTGTTATGCACTATAACATTGAATTCATTTAATTGCTGTAGAATTTATCAAGTGTATTATTATTTTTTTCATCATATAAACACATAGTTTAGTTTCACTAGTATTAAGCTATTTAAATTAACCTTAGCTGCTATTTACCTTGTTTTATAAATATATTAGTAAAAATAATGTAAAATCACAATTCAATATATATTTTAACGATATATATTGTTTATTTATGAAAAATGTTTGCAAGACCATGTTTAATTATATAAATACAAGTATCAAAATCATCAGAGAATACATTTAGTAGTTAATGAGTATTAACTAAACCAGCAATTTTAAATCAATGTAACATACATATTTTAAACTATATTTGCAATAATAGTTGCCCTGATAAAGATAAATAAGCGTTTTCTTATAAAGGGTGGCCAGGAAGTCACGGAGGGATTTTGAATTTTGATAGTTTCTTTGTTTTCGTAACTAGATCTATGGAATTTAAAAAAAAATATAAAAAGAGTATGTTAATTTATTTCCATAAAGTTACAAAAGGTGAAAAAATGACGTCTATTAAATGACGGCCATTTGCAGCCATTTATTGAATTATGAGCGCGTATCGAAGCCTAGGCTCATAATCTTCGGGTTTCAACTGTTGAACAAACTGTACCTTGTATGGAAAAAGGTGGAGGGTGTAGAGAAATATTCGCAGAAGAGTTTGTGATATCTCAAGCTGCTTGGAAGATTGTGAACCTAGGCTCCAAATACACACTCAGAATTCAAGAATTGGGTGAAAATGAACGTCATTTAATAGACATCATTTTTCACCTTTTGTAATTTTGTTCGAATAGATTACAATACTCTGTTCATATTTGTTTCAAAATTTCATAACTTTAGTTAGAAAAATAATGATGCTATTAAATTTCAAAACCTCTCAGTGACTTCCTGGCCACCCTGTATAAACAATTTAAAATCTAATAATTATCTAATATTTTAAAGATATTAAAAAAAACAAAAAAAAAAAACATAAAAAACGTGTTTTAAAAGGAATATGTTTTTTTGCAAAAAAACACACTTGTTTTTTTTTAGTTGCAACTCTAGTAATAGCATATGATATACAGTGATGCTATCAGTTTAGCCATAAGCGTATGCGGCTCTAAAAGTTAAAGTTCTTACGTATTTAAAATAAGATTCGATATTTTTTATTGTGTAATTCAGATAACTAGACACTGTTTTCGCAAGATAATTTACTCAGATGATAGTATCATTTTTTAAGCAGGAAATCGTGGGTTATATCCCCTACTACGATAAATTGTATTGTATATATTTATTTATTTCATATAAAAAATCAAGATCTAAGTGAAGGTAAATATGTCAAACGTAACTTATCTCGGTCTTAATCAATGATAAGAGTTATCAATCTGTGTAATCTGCTATCTTTCAATATGTTAGTTGAAGTAATAACCAGAATGAAGTCTTTGTATCAATCAGTACTGTAAAAATATAAGAAAAATGTATGTTTTGTACTTAAGTACATGTTAGGTTTCTCAAAATAAAATATCATACCCGATTCATCATTTTATGAACTATTAAGCTGAAGCCACACAGTTTTGTAAAACAATAACTGTGTGTGTGTGTGTGTGTGTGTGTGTGTGTGTGTGTGTGTGTGTGTGTGTGTGTGTGTGTGTGTGGGTGTGTGTGT
>JARUHE010337788.1:0-10604 GCA_031471125.1 Archaeomysis grebnitzkii | reverse complement strand
TAATTTACATTACAAAAACTTGTTTTCTCAGAAATATCATTTTATCGAAATATCATTATGTCGAAATATCATTTTGTTGAGATATCATTTTGCCGAAATATCATTTTGTCGAAACATCATTTTATCGAAATATCATTTTGTCGAAAAAAAATTCTGATTGTAATTTCGATGAAATGATGTTTCGACAAATTGATTCCTCCGAAATATCATTTTATCGAATTGCTTCCTTCGAATTATCATTTTAGCGAATATTTCTACAAATGCAATTTCGATAAAATGATATTTCGATAAATTGATATTTTGCAGGAAACAATTTGCTAAAATGATATTTCAGAGGAATCTATTTCGCAGAAAACAATTCGCTAAAATGATATTTCGGAGGAAGCAATTCAATAAAATGATATTTCGGAGGAAGCAATTTCGACAAAGTTATATGGACCCCTTTATAAGGGCATGAAACATATAATTTATGTATATATTTTTTTTGAAAAAAATCACTGTCTCCTTAAATAATTATAGATCAGAAAATATCGAAATGTGTTTGATCTTTCATTTATAAATACACACATGCATATGACGCGTTCGGCGCCAGAAGCCTTAATTCGACATTAGATAAATTCACAGGAAAAGCGTTTGAAAGTGTTTTTAACGTTTTATTGAGATTTTACGATATTGACACAACAATTTTTATATAGAATATATTTAAAATAATTGATGGATCTCACATCAAATTTTACCTTAAAATTACAACTAATGCCATTTTATTTCAATTTCATTACTTATATTCAATGATGCAAGAATAAGAACGTTTAATAGTCAGTGTTCCAAGTACTATAGTGGATATTTCATAGGCTTAGACTCTGATATGCGCAAACAACTTGATACTGCATGGAGAGTGTTTGCTAAGATAGTGCTGGATGTCAGCAGGACACGTGGTTACGGTCGGCTGTAGCTGTGAATGCCGAATCGTCAAGCCATAGCTGTGTATCAAGGTCGTTTTACACAGCTGTGGCGCGTTGGGTGTGATATAAATTTTATCAGTCGATCTTAGTTATGAAAACCATTCATTCATCCCAAGGTTAGTAATTATTTTATAGGTGTTTTATTTCAAAATAACTTTGCAATTAATGAACTATATTTATTTTTTATGAAGTAAGAACTTGAAAATGATCAAAAATTAACGTCCACTTTGAAATAGAAAATATTGTTTGGCGTTCTGCCAAAAACCGATAGACTGATAAAACTTACACCACGCCAAACGACCACAGCTGCGTAAAACGAACTTGATACGCAGCTATGGCTCGACGAATCCGCATCCGACCGTAACCAATGAACCTTTTCTTACTGAATGACCTCTGTACACGATGACTCTTTATAATTAGTAGGAATCATTAAGTAATATAATTGTTTCTTTTTGAAAGTGCGAGAAATTATGTTTATTGCGATATTGAAAAAGTTGAAGTTCTTATAGGCTGTGACAAACAACCTTTATAAACTGCTGTTGATTGCTGGGGCGGATGAGGATGCGGAAGCATACTTTTTCTGCACTAGCAAATTTTCGACAGACATATTTATTTCTAGTTTTTGTTTTATAGATATATTTATAATAAATGATAAATTTTCTTAAATAAAAAAGTATCTATAGATTACATTTTCAATAAAAAATTATGGATTTTAATTAAATCTAGTGAACTTGAAAATATTTTCTTATTTTTGATTTTACAATTTTGTATTGAATAAAAGTGATAAATAATTATCTGAATAATAATTCGGCTTAAATAAAAACTCTATACGTTATATTTTCTTTAAAAAATAATGATTTTAACTCTAATGAACTTAGAAATATTACACTACTTTTACAAGAGGTGAAAGCAAATGTTCAAGTTTTTCTGTCGAGCACATCAAAGGCAAAGCTCTACTAAGGTGATACTATTCCAACTTCTTTGTCGTCTCCATCGTTGACGTAGTAGTTTCATCCGAAATATCAAAGTTAACAGTTAATGCAGATGACGTCATTATTACGTTTATGCGCATACTTTGGTCTATATACCCAGCGTAGACTTAATGAAACTCATATATTTAGTTCAAAAGTTTATGAATTCTACAAACACAATTGCTTAAAGATTAGTTACATACCTGGATTAAACATAATATCACACTCTGTACTATATACCTCACATATGCCAGTCTGCTCAAAGCGGTCTTCGTAGGGGTCAACTGTATCAGGTCATACGCATATACCAAAACTGAAGTGTAATTTCCCCAAAAAAGCATCCTACCCCAGCCTTTCTCAATCTAACCATAAGTATATGAAGGTACAGCACTGGAGAGAGAGCCCCCCCCCCTGTTTCATTCCATTCAATAACTGGTAACACCTAAAACGTACCTTAATACTACTGTACATCACAATCAAAGGTCTAAGGAATATTATATAGTTCAGAAAAATTTTAAACAGTTTGGGCAAACAAACTATGAAATGTTTTCCAACAGTCCATGAATGAGGCATACGAACACATTAGAGCCCCTATTTCAGTACTACTGAATAACTTCGGCTGCCACAGAAGATCATGGAAGCACTGAAACCCCTTTCTTTTAAGCAAACTGACATTCAGACGATTGTAGTGTATCAATATTACAAATCGACCGTCTTGCACAACAAGCTGTTCAAAGCAATTGCCTAAAATTCGCAGAATCAGAACTAGACTTTCACTTACTCTTTACAACAGGTATAAATATGATGAGGTCCAGGCAGTAACCCATAACGTAACATGCAATTAAAGAAGAATATTCGAAGCATATATAAAAGCCTTGATATAAAGTAAGGAACGGTCATCTCACTTTCCCTGTTCAATTTTTCAAATGCACCACGTACTATAGCAGGATTAGTGAAATATTTTCTTAATTAAAACATAATTTAAAAAAAATAAAAAACTTTTTTTTTAATTTAAGGAAAGTAATTATTCAGATCATTATCTATTAACTTGTTTCAATAAAAAACTGTAAGCCCAAAAACAAAAACCTTTAACATTTGCCTTAACCTAAATTATGAATGCGAAACACCAACGATGGACTGACCAAAGCATATTGTTTGTAATAGGGTATCCTTACTAAATATAAGATTTTTTTTTATTGAATCAAAGATATAGAACTATTGATAAGCTTTAGTTAAAAATGTTCCTCTTTACAACAGGGCATTAGAAAAAATGTTATGCTCAAAATAAATTTGCTAAACACAACTTAACATAATTGTCATAAAAATATCAATATTGTACTAATTAAATTGGTTATTTAATCAAAAATCTTCCCAATCAAGTATATTATAATGGTATATCAATATAATATAAAAAAAATTAGCGGATAGCATGAAATTATGTTTTATTACTAAAGTTTATGCTACAAATGCAGACGGCAGACAGGTAAAATCTATGTAGAGCTTCGCTACACAACACTCAACAAAAATATAAATGTTCATATCCATCAAATTAACATAAAAAAAATCTTATTTAACAAAATGAAGGTAAAATCTACAAATTGAGTTCATTCATCAATTCGTTTTTATATTAAATTACAATACTTCAGTGGTGAGCTGATAGTGACAACCCTTGTTGCTGTTGCCGTGGACGCTTGAATTTTCTTTTGGGACGAGCAGGCCAGCTGCCTCCCAGACAGCAACATCATCTGGCCCGGATCCTTTACTGGCCCGTTCCAGACCCGGCCCGGATCCTCCTTGCTGTCTGGGCTCCCTTGAGCTCCCCATTTTCAACATAAATATTCAAAATTCAATATCAAAACTTACAAAATAAATGCAATATTCCTATCTTGTTCATCCCTCTTTACCTCCTGTTGTCAACAAGAGACCTCCCCTCCCACTAAAATTTCGTATTTCACTTTTCTTTGTAGAACTAACTTGACATTTGAAAGGTTATTTCTATGCACAATACAATAAACATATTATTTTATTTGTTACACAACATTAAATTTTTACATTTACTTATGAGCATTTACAAATATTCATAATAAACCAATGCATAATTTAATTTTTTTGTTATTCAGTGAAAAAAAATGTTGAATCTTTAATTTCATACTACAACCGCCAATTATTAAATAACAAATTTTAAATTTCATGTAGAAGGCACGAATATATTGAACCCACTATGAAGTAAAGAATCATAATAAGCTCTTGGATGATTTATCAATTTATCAACTTTATAATTTCACATCAAATTCACAAGTGGAAAAAGTTATTGCAAATTGGCCACAAATTCAATAGGAACAATGAAGTTGATAATAAATAACTAAACTTTGATTGCGTTGTCTTTTAAAGTGATGTTTAACTTTTTTCTACATTGTGTACAAAGCAAAAATTATAATAAAAACTAATTTAAGAACATGATGAATCAAAAACTTACATACTATTATACTCAAGCCAAAGATTTATTGTATTAGAAGTATTTATTCTACACATTCAAGTCATAATGTGGATTAGTGATGACAGAGCCAACATCCTCTGGTAATTTACCTAAAAATTTACTTGAAAAGTTGGAAGGTAATTTTTTCCAAAACTTGTAAGACATCAGAATCTTTAAGAAAAAGAGAATAGTAATCATTATGGGGTAGAGGTCAGGATCTACCAAAAAACCTCCAACATTTATTCCGTATGGAGATGGAAAAAATGTATGTACAGCACTACAACTTGTGGGTAATCGGACATGTATGGACATGGAGTAAAGAACTGACACTGTAACCATATTAGGTAATTAATAAATTAGAATATCGACCCACATTTATTACAGGAATATGGTCATCAATCCCAAGTGTAGACGTCCTTTTGTCGAAACCAGACGAAGTGGCACATGGTTGCTTAACCACTTTTGGACTACCAAAATTACCCTTTGACAGATAATATAATCCTCTTCAATTTTGATAATTTCCTCACATTGTGATTAATTTATGTTCAATGAGGATATTTTTCAACTTAAACTTCAGATATTTTAGTTTTTATGGAAAAAAAATCATCAAAAACAAAAGGCTATGCTACGGTTAAATTGGGTACATAATTATTATTAGGACATTAGTTGAAAAATTTTATCATGAAAAAGAGAACAGTAATGAAGAGCTAAAAATGTCTTCAACAACATAATAACAACTTGAGAATTATTTATTATTGGTCAAAAATCAATACATTTTTTACTTAGTGCTGATACAGTTCAATCTCTTTATTATCACATGTAGATGTAGAAATTACTTTCTGCCAAGATATGCATACTGTATAGTGTTAGATTTTACATTTTTGATTAATTTTATAGTGTCAATACAGTTAAATTAAGACATACTTTTTGAAACTAAAAGAAATTACTTGCCAAAATGAAGTTTTATTAGTTCAAATTAAAAAAAAGGTGGTAAATTTAATGCGTTTTCAGTTTTTCAATTAAGGAAGGTTCGAAATTACTTATATTGATAAACATAAATTCCAGATGCAAGGATCAGAATGAAGTGTGTAAAAAAATCAATATCTTTGAAAAAAGGATTAGCAATCAGGAAGAATTTAATACGATGTTTTAGATCTGTAACTTTCAGGCAATACTATAACGAAAGATTATGCTTTTTGCACCTTATATTATTTATCTGGAAGGGTTGAAGGTGTAGAACCAGCGACTAACACATGGCAAACAGATGAATGATTCAACAGCATCAGTAAGTTACTCTAGTGCAGCAATTAGTGGTTCTTCCATTTTTTAAATCTAGACAACTATTTCATATTTTCATATTTGTAATCTTGTTTATGCATGTATTTGTTTTATGTGGGAAACTGGTGAATATATTTACAGAAAGATCAAGGCATTGATGTAATGCGTTTGTTCACTACCTTTCACTCATGTACATTCAAGAAACTTATAAAAGCTTATCTGTTTATCAGAATGCTAGTTTGTACCAATGTTATTGCATAAAGATCAAAATGAACAATGTTGCTTCTGTTATTGTATATTTTAGTATAGCATTAGAATATGAACATTACCAAATACCAACTCAAAGTTTTTAGATTGGTCTTTGAAAAACCATATTGTTTGCCCTAAAGATTATCTTTTTACTTCTCTCAGATGGATCATCTGCCAAGTAAATAGTTAAACAATTAACTTGAATTGGCATATAATCATCAGAAGATTCTTGATAGCTTCATCACTCTTCATTAAGGTTATCTGCCTCACCCAGTAGATTGAGGTTATCTCATCCAATACATTGTTTGATTGATTGATTATATAAACAAACGGGCCAATGCCCAGCAGTCACCCTGAGGGTATTGAGCACATCCAATACATTGAGGTTATCAAGGCCATTCAATCCATTTGATTTTTTCTGACTCCTTCAATCTCGGTAGGGCTTGTAAGAAGGGGTGAGCAAGGGACGTCCAAAATCGTTTTAAAACTATGAAACAAAATAAAATTTCTTAAAAACACCTTCTAGAATCAAATGAGCCCTTTTTAATCAATGAAATAATACATTATTAATTTAATAATGAATTCGATTTATAAGTTGACTATACAGGTGAAAACTTGAAAATGAAAACGTATTTTATCTTATTTAGATTGATACTCTGATAAACTTCTAAAAATTATAGTTATTTTATTCAATTAACAAAATATGAAAATTACATTAAAGAAAAAGATACATGGGACATAAGTAGCCTATACCTTCCAAAAAATATAAAAAATGAATGTAAAATATAATAAAATTGTAAGTATCAACAAATATTGATTTTTCAAATGAAAATTACAAGTGGTGAAAGATGCAACAGTAAAATTATCCAAAGGAAAATTTCAAAAGCACAAGACCGGGGGAATAGTCTGAAATCATCCTTAGTCTAACCTCTTGAGTTGAAAAAAGAAAATTAGTAATTAATTTTAAAATTTAAATTGCTGTAAGCTTTTAACATTTTATAATATAATTATATAGCACATTAGCTACTAAGGCAAAGAGAGCTATTCGGTGTAGGTAACAAATGGGTGCTGTTGGGGTTAATTCTTTTGCTTTCTGTATTTCATTCACTAAGATAAACTCATTAAAAAAATCCATTAACTCATCAATGGGAAAATCTGTTCTCAGCTGTGCTTTCATAGTTCAAGGTAAACAGTATTTTTATCATTGTTTTTATAAAGATTCCATTCTAATAAGATGTTTAACTGTTAGTTAGTTAAAGCAAATGAACTCAGAGGTTCTTCCATTTGTCGTGAGATAACCGTGTTGTTGGTATGTCCAATTCTAAATCTTGCTATTACTACATCACTTTTTCATTCTGGATGCGAGGGTCACTGTTCGACATTTGGTTTAATTTCCTTCACTTAATCACGGATTCATTCTAGGAAGTGTCATTTTTATGTACATACTCCTTGAGAGATCTGTAGATGTCAGTATAAGGGATAGCAGATGTGTACACATCAGGTCTATTTTACGCTATCATAGCTTCAGAATCCGCACTTTCATTGCCACATACACCCACATGGCTAGGTACTTTACAAAAATTATTTGTTTGTTATGTTGCTATGTACATATGGCCATGTATCCCCATATTGCGAAAGTTTTTTTCGATATCATACAGTACAGACATTGTCATTTTCTTTTGAGCTTATGATAAATATTCCCTGACTAAGGTTTGAATGAGAGGGAAGATCCTATTTCTAATGATATAAACAAGATGGCCGTTAGGCTATCAAAACATTGGCTTTTAAATTACAAACATCCTCTGAATTGCATGTGTTTACAAAACTTGGTCACCACAAAATCTATTTGATAAACTTTTCAATTACTATAATTTTTCCTATAAAAAGTGTATCCAACACAAGTACCAATAATAAAATTAATGTAACTGGTATAACTAAAAAGAAATAATTCATAAAACTATTTCAAACAACATTTCAAGTCAAAATAAAACAAAACAAACATTAGAAGGGTCAAAGCAAATCTGTACAAAAATACACCTTAATGGCTTCTTGAATATGGATATTATTGAAAGTAAAATGTACATCATTAGCTCACTAATCTTAATCATAGTCATCTTTATTCTTTTTATTTTGTTATTTACTATTTTCATAGTTGAAAGCATGAATTATTTTTATATTAATTGAACATTTTGTAACTATTTTTATGCAAATCTTTAATCAAACATTTTTATTTAATATTAAAACTTAGAAACTTTTTAAAAAACAATTTCACATCTTATCAACAGTTTATGCCAGGAATCTTTAGGTTATGTTTTTCAACGTATTTTCGTCTAGCATTTGCAATGAGTTGAGTTTTACGTTCATGATACGACTGCATTCTCTCATTGGCATATTTTCCAAACTGTTTGGCACTAGTGTCAAGATTCACATTTTCACTAACTGTAACACTATTATTAGGTATTAATGTGGCTGGTGCAGATGTTATGGTTGTATGAGATAAACTATTGTTGGATGATGCTGGAATAGTTGAGACTACATCATGAGTTGGGATGTAGTTTTCCAGCAAGTTTGTGATAGTCATATCAAGACTTCTAGTTTGAACTGAAAGAAAAAAATGAGTTTACAATTTCAAGTAAAAATAAAACATTTCTAAAAGAAAACAACTCTAAAATGGCTAGATCAACACAATTACATTTTAAACAAGCATGAAAAAATGCTACGCATTAAAAGCTGTGTTTTTATATTTAAAATGTTTATAAGATTGTGTAATTTTTAAAACATTTCTATATATTATTATATTAACATTTTTCTTTTATTTGTTTCCAATAAATTATCTATGAACCTCCAATTTTTTTTGGTTAATCATAAATTTGAGGATAAATTGGCTAAGCCTAAAATGTTTTTTTATTTAAAAAACTTATTCTTGAAAAAAAGTCCTTCAGGTATTTTACTTTAGAATCTCCAGTTCTTTTGAATAAAATTTTCTCTAGACTTTCAAACAAGTCTCTGTTAACCATGAATTTCAATTTTCTTATAAAATGCATGTATTAATCAGTAAATATGGACTTCACAAAAAAAAAACTTTAGTGTTACCAGTGTATAAGGTTATGTTCTTTGTTTTCATTTAAACAAACTTTTCTGTAAAATAAGTTTTTTTTCATCAGTTTGAAAAAAGGGCAAAATCTATTGGTCAAACACTACCAACAATTAGAGGTCATTTACAGAAGCTGGTTTTTCACACACAGCTTAATAAGAAAATGCCATGTTACATCTAACATTTAGCTCGAGAATCATCTGCTCTTTTCAGTCAGTGTCGACTGCTGAAACCAAATGAATTTTCAGTTATGAGTTGCTCCATAGTTCTTACTGTGACTAAACCATTTTTAATACCTTCTCTTTTCAAACAATATTTTCCAAAGTTCCATTGAAAATTCTAGAAAAAGTGGGTCATCTTTCTAAAGTCTTACACTGAAAACAGACTACATATGGAAATTTGGGGCAAAGGAATAAAATTAACAAAGGAAAAACTAAAAAAAAATACTGCACAATTTATGCCATACATGACCGAGTATCTTCATGTGAAGTAAATTAATATTATTTGGCTAAAATCTGAATAAATGTAAAATTCAGAGAAACAATTAATCGTAATTAATTAATGCAAATTATAAATATTTTCCTCAATAAAATTTTCTGTAATTTTTCAAACTTAATTTTTTGGTTATAGCTAGATAAATATTAATTTATTAAAACTAAATTATTATAGTTAATACTGGTTATAGCAATGTTTTTTCTGCGACCCAAAGCCAAAAAACAATTTGAATTGCAACCCATTAAACCTAAATATAATGATATGAAATAAGTAAATAAAAAACAAACATTCTTTTAAAAAGGACAAAGGAGCAATAAACTCCCTTTAAAAGGACGAAAGGAACAACAAACTCCCCTTGAAAGGACAAAAGGAACAACAAACTCCCCTTGAAAGGACGAAAGGAACAATAAACTCCCCTTGAAAGGACGAAAGGAACAATAAACTCCCCTTGAAAGGACGAAAGGAACAACAAACTCCCCTTGAAAGGATGAAAGGAACAACAAACTACCATTAAAAGGAGGAAATGAACAACAAACTCCCCTTAAAAGGAGGAAATGAACAACAAACTCCCCTTAAAAGGAGGAAATGAACAAGAAACTCCCCTTAAAAAGAGGAAATGAACAAGAAACTCCCCTAAAAAAGGACAAAAGGAGCAACAAACTCTCACAAAAATAAAAATAAACTCCCCTGAAAAGGAACAAGAAAACTTTCCTAAAGAAAGATAAAAGGAACAAATAAGATCCATACTAAGGTCTCTCTTGATGACATCTAGAGGGACGTGGGGCAGCACCTCGTGCACCTGTTTTGCCCAGTTGTTCAGGTCAGGATTGAGGAAGGGATTGGAGGCGGCCGCTTCTTCCCTTGCAAGTCGCTTCACATACTCCAGCTGAAAGAATTATAAATATTAAGAAGACCTATTTAACACATATAAAATGAAAAAATATATATTTTTAACATTATAGAAGGCAACGGCCTTGGCCACGTTGAAACACCGCTTCCCGCATGATCAGCGAGGTTAAGCAACGTTGGGTCTGGTTAGTACTTGGATGGGTGACCGTCTGGGAACACCAGATGCTGTT